>NW_010729126.1:963137-1092849 GCF_000365185.1 Nelumbo nucifera
CAGTGAATTCGGCCAGGCCTTGTAACAGAGGCTAGGCTGAAGCCATGTGGCTGATGTGTAGATCAATGATAGGGTCCCACACCATACAAAGAGAGCCAAGCTAGCCAACATAAAAAGGAAGTGAGCCTAAAAGCTTAATGGGCCTAAAGCCCATTTCGAACTGGGTTAATTAGATTAATTAAATATGAGCGAATATGGGTATGAATCAACAGATAAGGATAAGAGGATAACTTTTATCCACTTAAAGAGTCAAGATCCAAACAAATAGAGATTTGGATTAGGGAACTCCTAATTTGATTAGGAAAAGCTGATCTTGATCTACAGATAAGATAAGGGATTATTCTTATTACTTAAAGAGTTCAAATCCAAATAAAGATTTGGATCAAGAAACTCCTAATCAGATTAGGAGATCATCTCTTTAAGGATATGAATAGAGAACAGGGAAGATCTGAAAATTACAACAACAATACAGAAGAGAACACAGTTTGACTGTTTGTGCCTTCAGTTCTTTCTCTTCCTACTCTTGCCGCCCTACCCTATTCAATCTCCATTTCTTGGAACTGGTCAAGATTAGATCTTGATATTGTTTCTTGCTAGAACAAACAATTTTGAAACTGTGCTCACTACCCCATTTGATTATTACTAAAGATTCAAAGGTTCTTGGTGAAGAACTACCTGTTAATCCTGCCTCATCCTAAGTAGTGTCATCTTCAGGGGAGGGAGGATTTGGTACATTCTTTGGGCGTGAACACCTGCATTGGGAGGAGCATTTTTGCATGGATTCTGTATCATGTATATCCTTCCCTAATCTTGGTTTCAGATTTGGTCCGATTTGGTTACAAGAACGAACCTTGAAAATGCAGTTTTCTAAATTGGGAATACGATTCCCAGATGGGAGTAAAGAAATTTTTGAAATTTCGCCCCACTTTCCTGTAGGGTTCGGCCATCCATATGATGGATCTCCCATCCCTTCAATTAAGGATGCAACCATCAAGGGGTTATGCAATCCGATTAAGTACCTCAAGAGCGAAGGTCATCATGCCATCCTTAAGAAGGGGTTTTGTGTGACTCCTTTATCAGGTCGCTCCACCTAGGTAGACTTTGACGCAGTGTCACTCGAACTGGTTCTAAAAAAGTAGCCAGTGAGTTCGACGCAGAGCCTAAAACCAAAGTGAAGAGATCGACCAAGTTTGCATCCGTCATGGTGCTGAGAGCAAACTAGTCTTTCCTTTGTTCTCTTTCTCGTGCTGAATGTGAACTGCTTTTTATTTCACCCATGCAGAAGAGGCGATCGGGTCTTATGTGGTGCCGAGGTCTTTTATCAACTTGACACCCTTGCCCTTAGGCTTTGGGAGCGACTCATGGTCCACTCTCCTTATCCTTGATTTTGCCTATGCTGAAGAGGGACTGGATCTCATGTGGTGCCGAGGTTTAGCCCTTAGGCTTTGGGAGCGAGTCATAGTCCACTCTTTGTAATATTATTTTGCAAACGTCTGGCTTGACCAGTTCGCTTAAGCGGGTGGTCATTCTGTTGTACCCTTAGATGTGGCTACTTCTACATCGTCACTTGAGATTGGCTTCCTTGGGAATGTGCTTGCAAGATCATGGCATACTACAACTGGAACTGTTGACTGTCTGCTTCTATTGGAGTCATGGGATGCTCACCCTAAGGGGCCGGCTCTGCTGTCTGTAGGTCGCCTACTCTCACGGGAACTATAAGGGGCTCGACCTATGAGAGTTGTTCCACTTTTAGCTCGCTTCCAACTCTCAGGGGGCCATAAAAGCTCGATCTGTAGTGAGGCTTCACAGTTCGGGTTGGAGGTAGTTTGGGTTAGATCGGTGAGGCTCGCTCGGGCTGGTAAATCGTTTCTATTCTGTTTGCGGGTTTTGTCTTTACTTTCAACATTAGCCCTCGGAGACGTTGGTCGTCAGCTCCTATGAGAAGCCATAGGGAGCTCGACCTACGGAAGCAGCCTGACTAGCTGTAGGTTGCCAACTCGCGCGAGAGCCTTGAAAGGCTCGACTAGCAAGGGTGCCCGTACAGTCCGTAGGCCGCTAATTCCCATGGGAGCCACAAAGGGTTCAACCTATAGGTGAGACCTCGCAAAGAAGGCTAACAAGGCTCGTCCGGGCTGAAATGAGGTTGCTAGAGCTGCTTAATTGGTTGGCCATCAACTCCTGCGAGAACCATGAATGTTTCGACTTGTAGAGGCGGCCTTACTCTGAGGTGCTTGTCACCAGACTACTGGTTACTGAGGTCATTCTGCTGTTGATTGCTAGAATGCACCGAGCTTCTTGATTGTCATGGAGGAGGGTTCTCATGTTCTTGCCCCCCCCAGTAATTGATTCGTTGTTCTCGATGTTGGTGTTGCTTAAAAATGCCTTTGAATTAGTAAAAAATGGAAATTAGAGAGTAAGAACTTAAATTTTTAAAAGGTGAGATCTTAGCTTTCTGGAAGAAGAGGGATTTGCCTTTTAAAAGGTGAGAACTTAGCTTCTTGTAGCATTTCCCACAGACGACACCAATTGATGAAGTGTTTTTTGGGCAGTCCCCTACTGTTCTGACTACTTTCTGGTGTCCGATGACTCAGAGGTCAAGCTGGAGTATTTTTGCTAGATAAAGGCTTGGATGTCGAACTGATTGGATTGAATTTGGAGGCTACTCGGGTGCCGAGATGGGTGGCTCTTCGAAGAGACCTGTAAGGAAACAGTGTCAGAGGACTCGGGGTGGCTAACCCGACGAGGTCGCTTCGATGCTTAAGTTAGTACTCTTGTAGTAGATTGCGAGCTAAAAATCAGAAAGCATGAGAGTTAGAATGTACTTAATTGCGTGTCCTCCGTGTCATTGGGGTTGGTGCCTTTATATAGGCATTATTTGGTGTGGGCCTCACGCACTACATCCGAGATTTCCGGGGGGTCGTGCCTTACTGGTCCAAAATCCTCGGAGGTAACTACTAACACATTGACCATCCTCTGGAACATTCGGTACGTGGGCCAACTTCCAAGAAACATGTGAGTGTTGGGATATGCATGCTGAATTTGTCAGCGAGCACGTCTCGCAGGTCGCCACAGGGACCTCAGTTAGGCCGGCACACCTTCAAGGGAGATTGCTCCTCGTGTCGAGGTCACTTCAGCTAGTGACAAAGTGCTACAGGTCAGCCCTGGACGAGGTGCTTCTAGCTGACATGAGTTGTGGTCGAGGTCACTAGGTTGGCGATGAAGGCAGGTCGCCAGGTCGGGGTGAAGAGAAACTGCGATATGGGACTCTAAGTCATCACTTAGGTGGTGTCCATGTGTCATCCAATTATTCCAAGATGTCATATGTCACAATGTCATTGGAGAGCCAAATTCACTCTCATCAAAATCCTCTCTTCTAAAATTTTTTTTCCAGTTTGCATGCACCCATAGTTAGCTGAAACAACAACCAACACCTAACACAAAAGGACAACAATGCCATGCAAGTGAGGCCTTAGAAGCTGAACTCTAGGCAATCACCAGAGGCTTAAGGAAACTTGCTCTCTTAGGGATTCGTAAAGCTACTCTAATCTTTGATACTAAAGATATTTTGATGAAGATAAAGGGAACCACAAGAAACATTAGATGGAATGGACATGCACTTATGGAGCATATCAAGTATCTTCTTAATCTTTTTGAAGATATAAATCTGCTCTATGTATGTAGGAATGATGTTAATAATGCCCACAATCTAGCTAAGAGGGCAAATGTAAATAGAACCCATCTTTTTTATTCGAGCTTACTCTCCCTAAGGTCATCTTCTCATTTCTGTAAAAGGGGGCTCCTTCCTTTTGTATCCTTGGTGTTTCTAGTGGATCCTTTTGTATATATATATAAAAAAACCTACTCATGGTTTAGTTTATGTTATGGTTGGAATTGAAATCATGAACTTATTAGAAATCCCCGAAATCTTCCACCAATATTACAAGATCAACAGTCAGCTTAAGCTTCAACATATTTCAACCACTCAGCCCATGAGGTAGGCCCATATGTATGCTTTGTAAGAAGTGGATAACATTAGAAAGGCGAGAAAGTAGGCTCACGTGATGCCACTGTCCACACCCATACCTAAGGAACTGCTCAAAAATTGTAGGGACCAGTAATGAGATTCAGAGTCTGAGAGAGACCGATACCCAAAAGTTTTGCAACCAGATCCTGAACTTTCTCTTTTACTTGGTAAAACTAATTCCAAATCCTTACACACACCATCTCTCCGGCGTCTTAGCCACGTAATCAAAGCAGACCCTCTATTGTCTGATTGTCTCCAACGAACTATATATGATTCCCTCTTGAACCTATTTCATTTCTTCCATTGGAATCATTTGATCTCTAGACAACGCTGCAGTTTAACCTATTTTCTCGTTCCTGTTTCAGTTAAAACTACATTGAGTTAACTGATCGAGAGAGAGAGAGAGAGAGAGAGAGAGACATTAGACAAAAAGATGCTACCCCAAACAGATGATACGTACACTCCAAAGAACATCCTCCTAACAGGGGCGGCAGGGTTCATAGCCTCCCATGTCACCAACCGTCTCATTAAAAACTACCCCAACTACAACATTGTTGCGCTTGACAAACTTGACTACTGCTCCAGCATCAAGAACCTCCTCCCTTCTCAATCCTCCCCAAATTTCAAGTTCGTGAAGGGTGACATCATGAGCTCAGACCTCGTCAATCACCTCTTGGTTGCCGAAGACATTGACACCATAATGCACTTTGCAGCGCAGACCCATGTCGACAATTCCTTCGGCAACTCCTTCGAGTTCACAAACAACAACATCTATGGCACCCATGTTCTGCTCGAGGCTTGCAAGGTCACCCGCCAGATCAAGCGCTTCATTCATGTGAGCACCGACGAGGTGTATGGAGAGACCGATGCAGAGACCGACATTGGCAACTGTGAGGCCTCCCAGCTCCTGCCCACTAATCCTTATTCGGCCACCAAGGCCGGAGCTGAAATGCTGGTCATGGCCTATCACCGATCTTATGGCCTCCCCACAATCACAACGCGAGGCAACAATGTCTATGGGCCGAACCAGTTCCCTGAGAAGCTCATACCAAAGTTCATCCTCCTGGGAATGAAGGGACAGCCGTTACCCATACATGGTGATGGCTCCAACGTGCGGAGCTACCTGTACTGTGAGGACGTTGCAGAGGCATTCGAGGTGGTACTGCACAAAGGTGTGATTGGCCACGTGTACAACATTGGCACCAAGAAGGAGAGGCGAGTGATCGACGTGGCTGAGGATATATGCAAGATCTTTGGGTTGAATGCTAAAGACGTTATAGAGTTTGTTCAGGACAGGCCTTTTAATGATAAGAGATATTTCTTGGATGATCAGAAGCTCAAGAAACTTGGGTGGGAGGAGAGGACTCCATGGGAGGAAGGACTCAGGAAGACGATGGAATGGTACACGAAGCACCCCAACTGGTGGGGCGATGTGACTGCTGCTCTTCTTCCACACCCGAGAATGTCAATGATGGGTCCTTCAGATGACGATGCCTTCCTTCTGCAACACGGCTACCGGATGAGGTGCAGCAATAATGCTGCTGCTGAAGGTGGGTCTGGTGAGAGATCAGGGTTGAAATTCTTGATCTATGGGAAAACGGGTTGGATAGGGGGATTGCTTGGAGGGTTGTGTAAGAAAGGAGGGATAGACTTTGAGTATGGGAGAGGGAGATTGGAGGACAGAAGGTCGTTAATGGAGGATATAAGGAGGGCAAAGCCTACCCATGTGTTTAATGCAGCTGGTGTGACGGGCAGGCCCAATGTAGATTGGTGTGAATCACATAAGGTGGAGACAATAAGGACTAATGTGGTTGGGACGCTCACCTTGGCCGATGTTTGCAGGGAGAGGGGACTTTTGATGATGAATTTTGCCACTGGCTGCATTTTTGAATATGATGGTGCGCACCCTCAAGGGTCAGGCATTGGATTCAAGGAGGAAGACAAGCCAAATTTCATTGGTTCCTTCTACTCCAAGACCAAGGCCATGGTAACAATATTAATTGCTCTTTATAATTTCTGCGTTTTCCTTTTCAGTGTTGACCCATTGTGCCTGAGTTTGTTCTTGGCTCAGTTTGGAAAGAGTACAAATACAAATCTGTAGAGTGCAAAACCTGAGTCCGGATCTCCTGCCCACACAAACTCTGCCCACGTCTACCCACATTACATCACACCTACACATGGAGAATATCTCATCCTCCTACATAGTATTATGTAGGGGGAGATGTTCCCAATTCACGGAGGTAGTGTGTTGTGGGTAGATGTGGGCAGAGTTCTCGTGGGCAGGAGATCTAGAGTCACAAAACCTACCCTTGTATTTTATATTATTTTGTATGTATTTGCAATGTACACTCTTTCCAAAGTGAGCTTTTTCAACTCGATACTATGTATAATTATATGATACTGTACATATTTGTATTTGCACTTTTCCCAATAACTGAGCCAGAAATGCAAACCTGCATTCAGATATGAACCTTTAGGCTATGTTTAGTTTGATAGAATAAGAGAGAGAAAAAAAGTTTGAGGAAAAGTTTTTAACAATTTTATACTTTTAATTTCCTTAAGAATTTTCCTCAACTCTCTTCTGTTTTTCTCTTATTTTCTATCAAACCAAATGCAGCCTTGGTGATCTTATGACATTCAAAATCCCTAATTTTTTTTATTTAGATATAAGCGTGTATATTTTTAAATATCTTCAGATTGGATGGAGCTGGATCAAAGCAAACACAGCCTAATGAATTGGATTCGATCTAAAGTTAGGACAAACAAATATCATTTGCAGCGCTGACTTTTACTGAATGTTGATCTAAGTAAACAAATGAGGTCCTCTAGCCTATATGTGATTAAAGGAAAATTTAACAGCATTGATTATTACACGCCATGATTATGCAGGTGGAGGAACTCTTAAGAGAATATGATAATGTCTGCACTCTCAGAGTTCGTATGCCAATTTCATCTGATCTCAACAACCCACGAAATTTTATCACGAAGATCACACGCTACAACAAAGTGGTCAACATTCCTAACAGCATGACAGTGCTAGACGAGCTCTTACCTATCTCCATCGAAATGGCAAAGAGAAATTGCAGAGGGATCTGGAACTTCACTAACCCAGGTGTGGTGAGCCACAATGAGATTCTAGAGATGTATAGAAACTACATAGACCCAGAATTCAAATGGGTGAACTTCAGCTTGGACGAACAAGCCAAGGTGATTGTGGCTCCTAGGAGCAACAACGAGTTGGATGCTTCAAAGCTACAAAAGGAGTTCCCAGGATTGTTATCTATCAAAGATTCAATCATTAAGTATGTCTTTGAACCCAACAAGAGAACTTGAATCTTCATGATAGCTTTTGTTAAACAAGGAACGACAGAAGCTAGTAATGTTTCTGAGCAATGGTGATGGATGTAATTGTAGGCAGTGCTATTCTTTTGTGATTTTATTTTTCTTCCTCTATTCTGGGTTAGTGTTGTTTGATAAGTTCATTAATAATTCTCATTTTTATTTTTTTTTTCAATTTATATATTTATTGTTTTGTAACTTGTAAGGTCAGTCTGATTTTTTTGTATAACTGTAAACAACGAATTGCTTAATTACCTTTGAACATTGTGCTTTATGGTCCTTTTAATGTAAGGAACTTTCTCTCAACTCTCTGTTTCTCTTAAGTTTTTATCAAACCAAACAGAGCCCAATGGAAATGTTGGCGAATAGAAATTTCTGCAGCTAACTTGTTGATTGTGTTTTTTTTTTTTTTCCTTCTTTTCACCAGACGTTGTCAAGGTTAAAAGCTTAGCTACCCTGAAATGGTTGAAATGCACATATATGTCTCACGTATGTTTTTAGATGAGCAATTATTTATTATATAATAATTATTCAATAAGTATTAATAACTACTTTTGAAGCCTTGATTTGCTATTTGAGATCTGAAAATTGTAAGGTAATGGTTCTTTAATTACCTGTGAAAGGTATGGCATTGCAGATTTAGACCTCTAAATTAGATAGTCGAATGGCTCTTCTCATACCAAGTTTGCATTTTCAGGGCTAGAGCTAACTATTGAAACTATGGAGAAATCCCATTTTATAGGTAAAATGTTTTCTATTGCCAAATATTTATTAACAGACGAGGACAGTCTTTATATAAACAAGGGTGTGCAAATAAAAGGGTTCTTTTGTCACATGTTGGATGATTAATTACCATGCTGAGTTTTATCAAGGGGTGAAAATTGGGGGGGCATGGCTTCAGAATTTGTTAAAACTTGAAGGGAATTCAGACCAAAAAGTCAAAAATCAAGACCTAATCCCGCATAATTTCTTCAAATCAGCTACAAATTTTGTTTGTATATATAACAAAGCCCGATTGAAAGATAATAATGTAAAACATGAGCAGAAAGACTTTAGATCCTGTTTGGTTCATGGGAATAGGAGTCTGGAATCAGAATTAGAATGGCCCATTCTGATTTTAACTATTTGGTTGGGCGGAACCGGAATCTCATTCTCATTCCTTTTGGAATGACGTTTCCCCATTTAAGGGAATGACCATTCCCTGTCTCTCCCTTTGAATGAAATCTCATTCCTGTTTATTCCAATTTCTATTCCCATTCTTGTCTAAACCAACAGACTATGGGAATAGGCCATTCTGATTCTGATTCCGATTCCAACTGCGAACCAACTGACCCTTATTTTAAACCCAATCAACCCATGCGCGTGAAAAGCTCTTGCTGGAACATGTATTGCACTTTGGGCTGCAACTAGGGTTGGGTTAGCATGAACAACGTACTTTGGGTTGGGTCATGTTAAAGTTGGTTAGGGTTGAAAAGTATTAATTAACCTGATTTAACATCAGGTTGAGGTCTTGACCAACCTGAACCCGATTTAACTTCATATTTGTAAGTATAATTATAAATATTAGAAATTTATTTGTGTGTAAATTTAAATGTGTATATATGTGTATGCATGCATCTATATTACATATGTATTTATGAGCAAATTGTTGAAGCCTCCCTTGAAGTTTGGTAGTTTCAATCACCTGCCATGAACTTTCTGACACAGTTGCAATTAGACCCCCTCTTTTAAAATTCTCTAACAAGAGGCACAAAATGTCCAAAATACTCATATAGTTACTTTTGACCAAAATGTTTATTTTCTAAATTTTTTATTCATATCAATCACTACCTCAAACCCTTTCAATCTCTTTTCCAAAATTAATTTATTTTCTAAGGCCATGTTTGGGTCACTGCTTAATTCTTGCTCATTCTAGGCAAGAATGAATAACATAAGAGTGTTTGGCTACAAAATTCCTGCCAAGGGCCACATTCATTTTAGAATGAAAAATCAGCCCCATTGCACAAAAATTGACTACCTTGCAGCATGAAAAATAATCATGCCCCATCTTGCTCATTTCATTCCTTGAGGAAACTTTACCTATAAAACTGTTGCCATGGATGTTTACTTTTGTGAAAGCACTTTTGTAAAAATAATTTTACGAAAGCACTTTTATAAAAATACTTTTACATTAAAACGCTTTTATTAAAGCACTTTTACGAAAGTACTTTTACATTAAAACGCTTTTATGAAAGCACTTTTAGGAAAGAACTTTTATAGAAGCACTTTTACGAAAATACTTTTATAAAAGCACTTTTACTGAAGTACTTTTATGAAAACACTTTTATGGAAGTACTTTTAAGAAAGCACTTTTATGAAAGTACTTTTATGAAAGCACTTTTATAAAAGTACATTACTAAAGTACTTTTACGAAAATACTTTTATAAAAACACTTTTACGAAAGTACTTTTATGAAAACACTTTTACAAAGGCACTTTTATGAAAGCACTTTTATAAAAGTACTTTTACAAAAGCACTTTTATGAAAATACTTTTACAAAACCACTTTTACAAAAGTACATTTGTAAAAGCACTTTTACGAAAGTACTTTTATGAAAGCATTTTTATAAAATCGCTTTCACAAAAGTATTTTTATAAAAGCACTTTTACGAAAGTACTTTTACGAAAGCACTTTTATGGAAGTACTTTTTGGAAGTACTTTTATAGAAACACTTTTATGGAAGTACTTTTATAGAAACACTTTTATGGAAGTACTTTTACAAAAGCACTTTTACGAAAGTACTTTTATGGAAGTACTTTTATGAAATCACTTTTATGAAAGCACTTTTACGAAAGTACAAAAGTACTTTTATAAAAGAACTTGTATAAAAGCATTTTTATGAAATTACTTTTATAAAAGCACTTTACATAAGTATTTTTGCAAAACATCTATTCCAATTGGTAAACATTGACTATTGGAGACCTAGGCTAGCGATTTATGAATTCCGACACAATTTTTATTTTTTGAAGAATGAAAATGAGCAACATAGGACACTTGTCAGTCTGAAAAGAATTCAATTTTAGGAAAAAAGTGTTTGGTTCATAGCAATATTTTTTCATTGCAACTTCACCTTTGAAAAATTGATATGAAGGGTAAATTTAGGCCATGTTTGGTTCAATTCTCATTCTTTCTCATTCTTACCCAAGAATGAAAAAGAATGAGAAAGAATGAGAATTTTTTCATTGTGCCTATTTTTACCCATTCTTTTCCATTTTAAAATTTCATCTCTGGTAAGAATGAGAAAGAATGAGAATTGAACCAAACATGGCCTAAATTTACCCTTCATATCAAATTTTCAAAGGTGAAGTTGCAACTTTAAACTCTTATTATTATTATTTTTTTCTGTAGAAACCTATCTCATTAGTAATTGCATGGGTATTTGGACATTTTATACATTTTTGTTAGATATTCTAAGAGAGGGGGGTCTACTTGCAACTATGTCAGAAAGTTCATATGAGGTGATTGCAATTATCAAACTTTACGGAAGATTTTAACTATGGTTTAAAGTATTAATATACCCAAACATATTAGTAGGCCTGTAGACATGTAAACAGGTGTATCGGATACCTAAAGATATGATACATACATACATACACTTTATTATGTGGATGCATTGCTCAAGGTAGACAAAATGGGAAGTAAAGCAGTTAGGGGCAAAGGGAGAGGAGGAAGAAGTATAGTTTCTAGACGTTAAGAGCCTTGAGTTTTGATGTTTGATGCCTTCGTTTTGAAGTCTCCAGTCTTCTGAGCTTTTGTACTTCCCATGGTTGGTTTTTGTTGCTAGTAGTAGTTGTTCCTTCTGTGTTGTGGTTCTGTTTTGTTGCAGTAGTGAGTGAGCCTGTCTTTGTATTCTGTTTGTGGTTTTCTTGGGTGTGGCCTAAATCTTGAGTTGTAGTTTCCTTCTTTCCTTCTTTTTTTAATAAGTTTTTTAATTAATAAAATACATACATACATAGGAGTGGAGCCCCCCCCCCTCCCCCAAACTTTTCCCATCCCTAGACCTATAAATAGGGGTAGTTCATCTCGTACACCCACAATCAGGTTGGGCTAATACTTGGCCCCCCAAAGCTTTTCAAATAAATGTTAGGGAAAATTCCCGATTAGTACCTTGTACTTTGGGCCTAATGCCACTTTGGTCCCCGAACTTTAAAATGCGACAATTCAGTACCCAAACTTTTAAAACGTGACAATCTGGTACCTGCCATAAACTAGTTGTTAACCAGCCATTAAGTGGTATTCGAAAAACACATAAATGCCCTTCAAGTGTTATTTAATTTTCTTTATCAACCATCTAAATGTTGACAAAAACTTAGTAGTTTCAAATCTTTGCCTTTTCCATTCAAGAAAGTTGGGGTCACCAGAATGCCCACTCAAATGTGACCCCAACTTTCTTAAATGGAAAAGGCAAAGATTTGGGACGGTTAATTTTTTGTCAACGTTTAGATATTTGATAAAGAAAATTAAATAACACTTGAAGGGTATTTATATCTTTTTTGAAGACCACTTAACGGCTGATTAACAACTAGTTAATGACAAGTATTAAATTGTCATGTTTTAGAAGTTTGGGTATTGAATTGTCGCATTTTAAAGTTCGATGACCAAATTGGCACTAGACTCAAAATACATGATACTAATCAGGAATTTTCCCTAAATGTTATTGAGTCAGAAGTCACAATAATACTTATTTATCTAAATTATTATCTAATTTGATTTCTTGAAATCCCAATTTTAACTTTAACGTATTCCATTGTTTTTTTCCATTGTCAATCCAATTTATTTGAATTGAATTTTCAATTAGGGCTTGAATTCAAATGACTTAATTACTTTATTGGACAATGCCTCGATCTTAACACAAGCCGACCAAAATCAAATAGAGTCATATTTTTCAACCTTATCCTTAAGAGAAGCTTCCAATGAACTTTTTGATTGGATTTTACATGGAGAATATATCTCACAAGTGCACTGTAGAAAATTTTGCCTAGTCTCCTTTTTTCCGTTTTCCCTCATCGCCCCCAAGAGAAAAATCCCGACTCTGCTACTGTACATACAAACATATTTGTATACATGTATTGACCAATCTAAGCCCAAGCACAATCTAAGTGCATAAAAAAATTCAAAGCTAGTTGGACAAATCAAGCTTGACTTTAAGATTAAGCCTTAGGCCCAATACATAAGGTTCGGCCTACATTGAGCACAAACCTGATCGAACTAGTACAACTTGCACCCTATGGTTCAATAATTTGAGTAAAATGGACATCAAAAAATAAAAAAATATAGAAAGATTTGACATATCTCAAATACTGTCATATTAAACAAACATGTAGTAAACAAGAATCATTTCTACAATTAATTATGAAATAAAATATTTAAAATTTTTCAAAAAATTAGATTGTTTTCCATTTCAAGTCAAATAAGTTAACACATGATTTCATAATTATATAATAAAGGGTTTCTAGCCAATATGAGCACTATTCGCCCCTAATATCAATAAAAATAATCTTTTAATTATAATTTTTAAAAACAGAACTTTTTTGATAAAATTTAAAATAAGGGCAAGAAATGGACAAAAACAATATTCATTGTCTCCAAACTCGTGACGAGAGCATGGTGGCGGAGACAACCCCTCCATCTTTGACCTCCATTTTCTCTCTTTCTCTTTGGCCCTTCCTCCTCTTCTTCTGGTCTTTGATCCTGTTTGTCGTCTTTTGGCGATGGACATCTTTCAACATTGACGTTCCCTATACATCTGAGTGAAGTTCCTTTGGCAGACAAATTTTCCATCTATTTTTAACGGTCAAATGTTCCAGCAAGTAAATTAACCCAAAATTTTCCCCAATAAAAAAAAATTGTGCACAGAAGCCCTTCATTCATTTTTTTAAGAATCAAAAGTCCTTTCAAAGAAAGAAATTATTTTCCAAATTAAATAAATATTATATTCTTTACCACCTCCAAATTTATGCCACTAAGAAGATATTTTCATCCTTAGACCCATGCAAGCTGTTAGTTTCAGAGAATTCTTTACATGCTATCCAAGGTTTTAGTTATACAACCAGCCAATGACCTTTTTTGAACACAATATTTTATATATTTTTCAACCCAAAACATAGTTAATTAATGATTAATGTAAGCATGACATGACAGTCATACAGTGACATACCGATATGGATGTCATCTCTTTGACGATGACCGTCACTGTTTTCAAAATCGGATCGGACCGGATGGTCGGACCTGAAAAACTGGGAACCGGTCACGGTTCCATTTTGTTCCAAAATCGCTTTTTTCTTTAAAACCATTGATTTTGGTCAGTAAATCGCTGAACCTGTGACTACTTCCAGTGACAATTGTTCGGTTAACCATTTGAACAGTTTTGACCGTTTTTCAATTTTTTAATTTTTTTGTCAAAACGAGTTGGCCGTTCGGGTCAAACGGTCAGACCGTTCGAACTGGTAACTGGACCCCTGACCGATTCGTTTTTAAAAACCATGATAACCATAATCACCATACACTCAATGTTCACATATCACGGTTCAAAAAATTAACCATGAAAAGAATAACCTCTTTTGCAATGTGTGGTTTAAAGAAAAAAAGAAAATTGTCATTTTATTGGTATATATGGTTTTGAAACCATGCATATACCACCCTTTTTTGGAACTATGAACCAAACACCACCTAAGAATCCAACTCCAATAACTAATAACCATTGAAATTTTGTAAAATTGAGGCAATAAGTGGAATCCGTTGATCCATGGCACCCTTCCAAAATTAAGTTTCAACCGAATTACTATGAAAGGACTAAATTAAAGTATCCTCAAAACCAAAGAAGCCCCACCATTTTTGTCAATAAATTAAAGGGGTAATTTTCCAATAATTTCCTTGGGTAGACCAAGTCATAGATCGTCTAACAACACCTTATAGCCTCCTATATAAATCCCTAGCTTGAGATCTCCTTCATTCTTTGATTATTATTAGAAGCCCTTGCTCCTCTGAAACTAAATTTCATAAAAGATGGTGAAGCTTAACATGAAGACCCCAATGTGTGCCATTTTGTTCACGATGTCACTCTTCTTCTTCTTCTATGCTTGCACAGCGCATGAGGCGGAAGGGGAAAAGGAAAAGGACCACCCTCCTGCTCTAACTCCATCTTCCGTGGAAGCTCTATTGGGTGCTAGCAACCCAGATGTTAAAGATGCAAATTACAAGGTTGGTATACCACTATACAGGAGAAGGGACAATCCTGATGTTCTTATACCTGAAGACAAAGTGTTTGTTGCTGGCGCAAGTCGTGATAGCAATGGTAAGGTCATTGTAAAGACAACTGAACATCAGGATTGATATTGATGTGGAAAATGAAGAATGAGTAATGCATTGTAATATGTGGCTACTTGTGTTAATTTGTGTATAGATCAAGAATAAGTAACTTGTTAAAGTCTGTGTTGTAAGGTTTATGTAAAGGCAAGTTAACCGTGGGCTTCGTTTTTCTTCCTCGTATTCATGTGGAAATGAAGAATCACCAACTTTGTAGCTACTTATGTTTGTATATGCATCAACAAAAGTAACTTATTAAAATATATCTATTTGCCAATCCAATGATTTTTTATTTTATCATTGTAGAAAGTCTGTGGTGAAAAATGTTCCCAAGATCCTAAGGGCAAGACTGTTATTAAATCAGGTATTTTTTTCTTAATAATAGATTCTACTAATTAAATCTAAATTCTATTCTTTTAACAATATTCATGTTTTTTTTTTTAACTCTATGGGAATACAACTATTCTTTCATTTAGGTGACCATAATAAATTCAAGCATTATAAGTAATACAAAAACAATTCGGTCAAATGGATCACCCCATACTTTGACCTTAACGAAAACCTCCCCTATTGTTTTGAAAAAAGGTTTAAATACCTTTCCTTTGTTAGCATTCTAAATTAAAAATATTGTTGTAATGCATAAATTTTACTTCAGTTCGATCAACCGTTTTATACTACTTTATCCAAAAAGAGTAAGGAAAATTAGGTGCACCGTTTGGCAAATCTTTTTTAAAAGATCTTCCGACAGACCTGATAACCAAAAGACGATGTGAGATTTTGCATTAAGATCTTAGCAGTTTAAAAACCATTTGATTAAGGCACGTCTTCCCGTGCGTTTTTCCGCACAAAGAGCAACTTGGATTGTGATTGGATAAACTAGACATAACCCCTGAAATAATACTTTGTGGATGCATTGGCCATGAATATAGGAGATCTCGGGTGAGATTATACACTTGAGAAGATTGAAGAGGCTAAAGCTGCATTTGGCATTCCTTATTTTAAGGACTAGTCTCCTTTTTGCTATTAAAAACTCAGGATTCATAGGGGCATTTTAACTACAAAAAAGAGAAAAATCCTTTTAATAAGGAATGCCAAATGCAGCCTAAATCTGAATAAACCAAAATGAAGTTACATAGGCCTCTACGGGAGACTTAATTATCCTAAAGATCTAAGATGTAAGATGCCAGCCGGTTGTGGTCAAACCGTCAAAATCTTCTAAGTCTAGGCAACCAGATCCTCAAAGAACAAGGTCTTCCTCTAAACAATCCGATGATGATGAAGTCAATCAACCCGATATGAAAGGAACCATAGTCAATCATGCTACTGATTCCAGAGTTCCCATCTATACCCCACAAGGGGGTGCCCCACAGCACATCTCTGCCATGTATTGGGAACATCTCCTGATGATGACATTATCATTTCTGATACAATTATTGGGAGATGTTTTCAATACACGGCGAGAATGTGCTATAGGACGTTGTGGGGCACATATCTGAACTCCAGATTCCACACTTTGCAAGAGTAATGAATTGGTGGTTAGTTACCAAACCAATAAGATGTCCAGAATTCACAGGGATGATTGGGGAGGTAAGACAGCCAAGTAAACCGAATGTTGAAGGGGACTCATTCTGCTGCAGTTGGTATGCGCAAACGGACTAGTGATTTAGTTAGATGTAGGGCCCTCATAAAGGCCCATATTGAAGCAGTAGAAGGTTTCTCTATTGGGTCCGGTAGGTCCAATTTGAAACAACTGGCCCAGTCCTCTAAGGCTGTAAGGGCTAGGGAGGAGAAACCACAAAGATGCCATCACCCCAACCATAAGTGGCCTGGTGTAGAACTATCAGGGGGTGGGGAGTCCCTCTACAGTTCCGAGGCTGAAAAAGCTCCTCCATAGGTTGTGTTTGGATGCAACGTCAATTTATTTGCATTGGTCAAAATCATGGTAGTGCAAATGATTTTGATGCAAATTATGATTTATTTTTATTCAAAATTTACCTTATTTTGTTTGATTGCAGTATAGAGAAACGTGAGACTTGAAACAAAATAAAGTAAAACCCAAAACAAAATTAAAGCAGGATTTGCATTTTTTTCATTTGCACTTCCATACATTTGTACTAGTGCAAATAAAGTTGCACTGCAACCAAACACAGCCATAGGTTCACGCTTGTGTTCTTTATTTCTGAAACAAAGTGCCAAAAGCCTAAAATAGAGAAATTCACTAAGCAATTTAGAAGCTATTTGATTCATGTAATCAGAACGATGAGACGATCAGGTGATATATATTTTCTTGTGGGTGGGACAAGAGCATTAATGTTGAACTTGTTAAGGAAGATTGGAACTTAATTTTCTGTACTTAGAAGTTAGAATCTCCTCTATTTTTGAAAAACCGGGAGTGAACCTGGGTTTTCAGGGCCAAAATTTAACTTGGTCCAACAAACGAAGCCAAGATAATTTGGTTCAGCAGCATTTAGATAGAGTTCTCGTCTCTCATGATTGGGCGGCCCAATTCACCGTGGCCCATGTCACACATCTGCCTAGCTATTCTTATCTTGCATTTTCTTCACAATGCAACAAGAGATCGGACCTCTGGATTTGATACCCATTGGTTGAAGGAACCTGGTTTCTTGAATATCTTTGCTTCAGAATGGAACCAAATAGATGGGCCCATATGGAATTGTTGCAAGCTTGTTTTGAAACAGTTGAGGAGAAACTATAAGGAGACAAGTGAAAGCCTCAGCAATTCTACTCAATAACTAGAAACAGAACTTGTTAATGATCAAAGTGGGACCAGACCTATTCATGGCTCAGGCTCAAACTTGACTTTCACCAAAATATGAATGGGCCTGACCCGAAGCCCGAGCCCAAAATAATGTAAAGTTAGGCCTAAAGCCCAGTCCATATACGGCTCTAAATGGAAGTGATGATGAATTAGTTCTTAGATGAGAGATTGAACTAAAGCTTGAGCAGCAAGATCTTTTCTAGAAAATTAGAGCCAAATCGCACAGGCTCATAGAGAGTGATAGAAGCACATGTTTCTACCACATAATGGCATCGAACAGGTGGTGAAGAAACAGCATCGTTTGGCTGAAAGATGCCCACGTCATCGCAGAAACAGAAGTGATACAATTACAAACTTTTTTAATAATCTGTTTAGTTTACATCTTCGCCAGATTTGTCTGATTTTGTTGGGGTTACATCCCGTATTACTAAGGAGGAAAATGCTAAGCTTTGTGGGCTCAAGAACCCAAGTCGGATGGCCATCATGCAATAACCCGTGTTTCAGAAGTGTATATTTTGAAGGAGTAATATGTAGAGGATAAAACCTTATATTTTATATTATTTTGTATGTATTTATATTCCTTTCAAACTGAGCCTTAAGGACCCACAAAAGATAGGAGGACATTAATGGCACTCATATTTGCCTCGTTGACGTTACTCAGGCCCATGTAGGGTGTCAATTGGACTGGATTTGGTTCAATCCAATCCAGTCCAATATGAGTCCATTATAAATGGACTAGGTCCAATCCAATCGAATGAATGTTTTAGACCAATTTGAACCGATCCAATTTATGTCTGGACCATCTAATCTGTTCAAATTCATTTTGATTTAGATTGGTTTCAACCCAAATCCAGTTCATTGACACATATATTCTTATGTTATATTCATGGACTAGATATTGGCTTAATCCAACCCAATTCAATATAAATTTGTTACAGACGGACCAGGTCCAATCCAATCTAATAAATATTTTGGACTGGATTAATCCAATCCAATATGTCTTATTAATCCATCCAAATTGATTTTTGGACTGGACGGGGTTTAATCCAAAACCGGTCCATTGACACCCTTAACCCCATCAGCTTAAGTAATGTACTATGTAAAGTGATAGCGAAGATTATTGTTCAAAGGCTGAATTGAAGCCTGTTCTCCCCTCAGGTGTATTTCCATTCCAAAGTGCATTAATGCCAGGATGTCACACATCAGACAACAGTATTATCGCACATGAAATCCTACATTTTATGAGTAAGAAAAGCAGGAAAACTTATTTCTCTGCATTAAAACTAAATCTCTCAAAAGTGTATGGCTGAGTGAAATGGGATTTCCTGATGCAAGTTCTCTCTTCTCTTGGGTTTTCCCCACATTTTTGTACTTTCATCTACAATTGCATATCAACCGCTACAATGTATTCTTGTGAATGGTGTTCCTAGAAAATATTTCCACCTGACTAGAGGCTTGAGACAAGGATGTCCTTTGTCTGCATACTTTGTTCTTTGTACGAAGGCTTTATCTCATATTCTCTCTCTAAAGCTTACAAAAAATGATTTACATGGTTTTTCTTCCGGCCAAATGGGTGTGAAGATTAATCATCCGCCATTCGCAAATGACCTTCTTATCTTCGTCAAGTGCTACATGTCTAAGGTCTCCTATCTTTTTGAGAAGTTGAATTCATTCTGCAGTTGGTTAGGCCGGTCAACAAATAAATTATCAAAATCTGACAATTCATTTTAGCAAAAATGCTTGTAAAAGGGTGTGGTAAGGAAGTCCAAGCTTTTGGGGGAGTGAAAGTTATGACCCAAAAGGAGAAATGTTTGAGTAGTCTCATGTTCTTCTACCATTCTAAAATTCTCAAGCTAGCTAGAAGGTTGGTTCTGCTAAATTCCACACTTGAAAGCATATCTATATATTTACTACATGCAAACTCAATTCTCCCCAAAACAACATGTGAAAGCATCAACTCTCTCTATAGAAGGTTTTGGTGGGGTGATAATGATAATAGCAGAAAATTCCTTCTAAAGTGTTGGGATCAGATTTTAAAGTCAAAAGACCTTGGTGGCTTGGGGTTTTGTGACACTTCAAAGAAAAATTTAGCAATCATTCTCAATCTCTATTGGAAGTTTGTGGTGGAACCGTTGTCTTTGTGGGTCCAAGTATTGCAAGAGAAGTACTCTTGAAATATATGGCAAGCTAAAGTCACGAATGGAGGACTGACTGAGGACGATGCACGTGGGATCCAGTATCCTCACGATGGTGCCCTGGTAGTAAAGCTGTGGATCAATGACTTCGAAGTAAAGCGGATATTGGTAGATTCAGGTATCTCAGCCGACATACTCTTCAATGAGACGTTCGATAAATTACAGCTACAGCAGAGAGACCTGAAACCGACAGACACCCCTTTAGTAGCGTTCAACGGCGAGGAGGTCAGACCTCTTGGGCGAGTCATAGTACCTGTAGAAGCCGACATGTGGCCAAACATCATGCGGTTTGAGTACACCTTCCTGGTAGTCGCGACTCCTTCCCCCTACAATGCCATAGTAGGTCGGCCCATTACGCATGTTCTACGTGAGGTAGTATCCACTTACTATCTGGCAATGAAGTTCCCGACTGATTACAGGGTGGGAGTCTTGCGAGGTGACCAGCTCGAATCGCACAAATGCTACGTAGCTCATCTTAAAGGGAAGGCAAAGCTAGCAGAAGATGTCGAGCTCGAGCGACCTGCGGAGTACACCGATGAGTGAGCTACCCCGACAGAGGAGACGGTCCACATACCGATCTCTGTTGATGAACCAACCAAGACTCTCTAGATCGATGCCTCGACCAACGAACCACTCCGCTCCCAGCTAGTAAGTTTCTTACTTGAAAACTTAGATATTTTTGCTTGGTTTGTGGCAGAAATGCCCGGAATTGATTCAAAAGTTATAACTCACAAATTGAACACCGACCCTTTAGTCAGGCCAGTAAGGCAGAAGAAGCACAATCTCGACCCGAAACATTGGAGGGTAGTCGATGAAGAGGTTGGGAAGCTCCTAGCAGCAAACTTCATCAGGGAAGTCCATTACCCGAGCTGGGTGGCTAATCCAGTTCTGGTGAAAAAGGACAATGGCAAGTGGTGCATGTGCGTCGATTACACTGACCTGAATAGATCCTGCCCGAAAGATTGCTTCCCGCTACCCAAGATCGACCGCCTAGTGGACGTGACCTTAGGGCATGAGTTGCTAAGCTTCCTGGACGCTTATTCCGGTTACAACCAGATTATGATGGACCCTGCTGACGAAGAGAATACCACCTTCATAACCGAGCTCGGGTTAAACTATTACAAGGTCATGCCCTTCGGATTAAAAAATGCCGGGGCAACCTTTCAGCGCCTTGTAAATAAGATTTTTGAGCCATTAATCGGCAATAAAATAGAGTGTTATGTTGATGACATGGTCGTGAAGACCCAGTTTTCGAATTTTTATTGAATGATTTAAAAAGTGTTTTCCAAATTTTGCAAAAATATAACATGAACTTAAATCCAAACAAGTGTGTCTTTGGAATCACCTCAGGAAAATTCCTAGACTATATAGTTAACCAACGTGGCATCGAGGCCAGCCTAGATAAAATAAAAGCCATCCTAGATATGAGACCACCCTGCAAAATAAAAGAGGTTCAGAAGCTGACTGGCCGGATAGTCGCCCTGAGACGCTTAATGTCCAAGTCGGTAGATCGCTGCCTACCCTTTTTTAAAGCCATAAAAAGGAGTAAGGACTTCAAATGGACTGATGAATGCCAGCTCGCCTTCGACGAGCTGAAAAGATACTTAGGTACCGCCCTAGTTTTAACTCGACCCAAGGAAGGGGTCGTATTAAAGCTATACCTCTCTACGAGCAACGACGTGGTTAGCTCGATACTAATCAAACAAGTAGATCGGGTCCAACGACCCATCTACTATGTTAGTAAAATTTTGCAGGATGCAGAAACCAGGTACACGGAGATCGAGAAATTAGCATACGTGCTAATCATAGCAGCTCGCAAGCTTCGCCCATACTTCCAAGCCCACACTATCGTCATCCTCACCAACAAACCTCTGAGGCAGATTCTGCTCAAACCCGAGGTGTCTGGCAGATTGACGAAGTGGTTCATTGAACTGAGCGAGTACGATATCCGGTATGAGCCTCGGACGGCAACCAAAGCCCAAGCCTTGGCCGATTTTGTAGCAGAATGGACATTCAGTACCACAAACCTCGAGCCAGCCGAGCTCAAACACACGACGGAAGCTTCAAACAGTGCAGCGCCATTCCCGGTTAGAGAAAGACCAACCTGGGACGAGGAGCCCTAGATCCTCCACGTCAATAGCTCGTCCAACCAGCAGGGAAGCAGTGCAGGACTGATTTGGTACGGCCCAAGCGAGGTGAAACTGGAATATGCACTCCAGTTCGGATTTGCGACATCAAATAGCGAGGCAGAATATGAAGCATTGGTCGCTGGGTTAACCCTAGCAAGGGAAATGAAGGCAAAACACCTCATCATATGCAACGATTTGCAACTAGTGGTCAACCAAGTCACTAGTGAGTACAAAGCCCGTGACTCCACTATGGCAGCTTATTTGGCTAAAGTTAGAGAGATCCTATGCGAATTCATCTCCTACTTCATCAAACAAATTCCGAGGTCTGAGAATGCTGAGGCCGACGCCTTGTCTCGACTAGCCAGTATGAGCAGTAACACCATGCGGACCGTGTACATATAGGATTTACCTCGGCCTAGCATTCTCGGGGGGGGGAGGCAGAAGAGGTTGCTCCCGTATGACAAGCGGAACCGAGCTAGATCGACCCACTCGTAAGTTATCTACTTCACGGGACCCTACCTATAGAACGCAATGTGGCCTGAAGGGTAGAGCACCGGTCAGCTAAGTACGTCCTTATAGATGGACAACTGTACAGAAGATCTTTCACGCTCCCCTACCCATGCCGCTTGCGACCCTCAGAAGCCAAGCATGTACTCCGCGACACCCATAAAGGCTTGTGCGGCGGACACTTGGGGGGCAGAGCTCTTGTACAGAAAGCATTACGGCAAGGCTATTACTGGCCCATAATGAGGGCAGATGCACTCGAGCTCGTCAAGAAGTGTGACAGGTGTTAGAGGCACACCAACATTCACTATCGACCTGCAGCTGACCTAAAATACCTCACTAGCCCATGACCCTTTGCGCAGTGGGGAATCGACATCCTTAGCCCTTTCCCGCCAGCAACAGGACAAAAGTGGTTCTTGGTCATAGCAGTAGACTACTTTACGAAGAGGGTGGAAGTCGAACCTTTGGTAACGATCACAACCCACAACATACAAAATTTCTTATGGAAAAACATAGTATGTCATTTCAGGCTACCTCGGGTGCTGATATCTGACAATAAGAAGCAATTCGAGGATATCAAGTTTCAAAACTGGTGTGCCGAAATGAGAATTCAACAAAATTTCATCTCGGTGGCACACCCCCAGGCGAACGAGCAAGTAGAAGTAACTAATAGGGCAATACTTCACGGATTAAAGGCTCGCTTAACCCAAACCAAGGAATTGTGGGTGGACGAAATGCCTAGTGTCCTTTGGGCCTACCGAACCACTATCAAAACTACTACAGGTGAAACCCCCTTCAACCTTACATATGGCATAGAGGCGGCGATCCCCGTAGAAATCGAGGTACCCATGTTACGATTGGGGGCTTACGATGAGGAGGTGAATGATGACGAGCTCCGTACCAACCTAGATATGGTAGAAGAGGAACGATACTTGGCTTACATTCGAACCGCAACTTACTAACAAAGAGTAGCTCGGTACTATAACGCCCGGGTCAGAAAATGACACTTCGGCGTCGGTGACCTAGTTCTTCGGAAGGTTATGGTACTTGAGCCTGACGTTGGTAAGCTTGGACCGAATTGGGAAGGTCTATACCGAGTAAGACGGGTGTTCAGGGAAAGCACGTATGAGCTCGAGACTTTGGAAGGGAAGCAGGTACCTAGAGCATGGAATATCAACAACCTGAGAAGGTACTACTTGTGACCACCAAACTGGTCGAAAAGGACAACCGAACTGGAGAGAGAACCGCGAGTCACTCCCAAAAGCATAAGGGCCATGGCGCCGAACTGACATAAGACCTCGACACTGCGATAAGTCCAAGTCGCCTCTTTGGCATAGACAAACAAGTCCTAGTCGCCTCTTCGGCATAGGCAGACAAGTCCTAGTCGCCTCTTCGGCATAGGCAGACAAGTCCTAGTCGCCTTTCCGGCATAGGTAGACAAGTCCTAGTCACCTCTTCGGCATAGGCAGACCGGTTTTAGACGCCTCTGAGGCATAGACACCTCGGGTGCAAACCCTACGATGTCTAATTCACCTCGGCGTACAACAACAGGTTAATCCCACTTGGGGTCAGGCCCGTTAGCTCGACACCAAGGGATAACCGACACCTAAGCGAGTAGCCCGTGTGCAGACAGGTTGGGTATATACCCTACAGTGTCCGCCCACCTCGGCGTACAATGATACTAAGTTATTCCTACTTGGAGTCCAGCTCGTTAGCTCGACAATTTGGGGTAACCTACACTTAGAAAAAAAGTTCACTCCTATTTGGTTTAATTCGCTAGTTCGGGAGTAATATACACTTAGAAAAAATTTTGCACACAAAGATTGCAAAAACACTTGTATTTCATTAATATGGAATTTTGAGTACAAAAAAAAATTACAATGGACCGAGCTCGGAGGCTCTGAGTATTGAGTATCACCGAAGGGGGTCCAAGAAAAGAGGCATTTAGTCACTTCGGGGCTCCTCATCCTTACTAGAGTCTTCGACAGGAGGATTTGTCTCCATGCGGTCCTTGCCAGCACCGGTCTCCTCATCCTCGTCGAGCAGGTTATCGTCACTTTCTGCTTCGGAGTCCGGATCTTGGGCAACTTCAACGACAATTTCCTCTGTGATCTTCGATGTGGTTATGGCACTAAGGTCGAGCTGGGGAAATTCACGTCGAGTCAACCACCTACTGAGTTTGAATCCTTTGTAGTAACCCGCTATCCCTACCTGAATCAGCCTTTCCCGAAGCTCTGCTTAGGACTTGTTCACCTAGACAACCTTAGCCTTGGCCTCCTCCATCGCTTGAAGAAATAGCTCGATTTGTTCCTTCACATGCGCCTCGGGGTTCTCCACCTCCCTCTTCAATGCCGCCTCACGCTCTTCGAGGTTCTTCTTCTCCGACATCAACAGAATGAGTAGCTCCTTCTTAGCTCACGCATCGTTCTTCAGTTGGTTATTTTCGTTGTGAGCTAAGTTCAGTTCGGCGTGGGCTTTCTAGGAAGACTCCTCGGCTCCGAGGGCCCGCTTCAAGTTCACCTCGGATTGATAAGCCAAGGCGTGGATGGAAGAATTCACCTGCCAAGAGAAGGAAACAAGCATCAGTATAAAAAAATCCAAGTACAAGATAGTTTGAAAAGACAAGTCCGAGAACTTACCACCATATAGTGAGTAGCCGCTCGGGCCCCAAGCTGAGCAACTGGCAATTCGGCCCAACAAGTGACCTCCTCAGTGAATATCGCGCCCTTGCTCTTGAGAAGGCCGAATTTTGGAGTCAAAATACTCCGAACTGTGTCGTTGATGCCCGAAGAAGTGGTGGCTCAGGAACGGAAGCCATTGGCAGTTGATGGCTGCTCGGGCTCAGGAACGACAGCTGGTGGGTGCTCAACATGAGCCTTCTTGGAGGCTCTCTTCTTCTTCTTCCCCTTCTTCATTCTCCCGAAGAGCTCGTTGGCGGGGATGTCGTCCATGACAGTTGCGACAAAAAATGAGCTGTTAGATATAGTACCGAAGTAAAACTAATATAAAAAGTACAGCAAACAACGACCTACCAGGAGGACTCAGACCGGCCTGCACGTGCTTCTTCTCGGTCACAAAGTCTTCAAACTTCAGGTTGAGCTCCACTCAAGATCGAAGTGCCTCCCTTGTCTTCAGGTCCAACCTAACGCCGAGGTCCTGGATGGTTGTCCTCCAATGAGTCAGGAAAGGCCACCCCATGGTGTTGCGGACCACGAAATAGTGCCTCTTCCAGGGCGGGACCTTGTTAGGGAGCTCGTGCAAAAGTTTGAAACCAGGGCGAGGTGACAGATAGTAAGTTCGTCTGTGCTCGGGCAGAACACAAGACGAATTCTTCTTAATGGAAAGAATAGAAGAAAAGATGTCGAGGTCAAGGGGAAGGTTGTAATCGTGGAAAAGTGAAAAGGTCCCTACGATGTTGTGGATAGAGTTCGGGTGTAACTGATCTATGGTGATGTTGAAAAGTTTTACGATCTCAACTATGAGAGGGTGAAGTGGATGGCGAAGACTAGCTACGAGCTTCTCCTCGAAGATCACGATCTCATTGTGGTTGTGATCCCAAGGGAAGTTGCCTAAGGGGATGCTATACACAAAGTCGTTGGGAAGTCTGTACCGGGCTACTAAGGTTAGGAGCCTGTCCGCTGTCATTGTCGACGGGCCGAAGTTGTTTGGTAGCCGACATTGGTGTGAGGTGGAAGCCAGGTTACCTAAGGGGATGCTATACACAAAGTTGTTGGGAAGTCTGTACAGGGCTACTAAGGTTAGGAGCCTGTCCGCTGTCATTGTCGACGGGCCGAAGTTGTTTGGTAGCCGACATTGGTGTGAGGTGGAAGCCAGGTTACCTGAGGCCTCTCGCTCCCGTCGAGGTGATTTCACCTCGGGGGAACCACAAATCGCATCCTGACCCAAAGTAACCACCTTGGTAGGACAATGATCCATGGTCTGAGCCGAGGTACCCACTTTGGCTCCAGCGGACTCACCGCTCCCGTCTAAAAGACTATCAAAGCTATAGCTAGACATACTAAAAAGACACGGAATCGAAAAGAAAAAGAAAAGGGGGACTCACCAAAAGGAAGACCGAAGAAAGGAAGGCGACCTCGGAAAGACACCAAACTGAAAGACTTGAATGCGACCTCAAGGATTACGGATTTGCATACTTGTGGCGAGGAAAATGAGCCCCTTGGCCCCTATTTATAGCCAGTATATTTGGGGATCAACGGTCGAGATCAACACGATCCAATGGCTCCTAGGGAAACCGGTTGCACAGCCCCCGAGGTTGAAATTGATTTTGCGCGTGTTTTGACATCCGTTGAGTTTATAAAACGGCGTGACATCCGCGCGTAACTCAGACACGACCTGGGTTATTCCTGAGTTGAGTCGGGCGGTCGAACAAGTCCTACCAACGATTCGCCCATCAAGTCGCCTAGACCTCATGCCAAATCCACTTGGACACGTCATGAACTCCCCGCACCGGGATGAGACCATTGGCTCGAGGAGTGGGGGCAATTAATGAAGGGTGATTTGGCTCGACCTAGCAAGAAGGGGACACGTGAGTGCGATCTGATCAAGGGATGAAAACTCATCCTGGCAAACCTAGTTCGCAACATTTGGAGCTCGGGTATTCACCCACCTCGGCCCAAAACCCACCTCGGTGTAGAGGCACCTCGGCATCTAATACAATTCGAGACTAAAGAATCGAAGTACCAGCTCGGAGCTAATGACCCGAATCGCCACGTAATCGACTCCAGAGGCCTCTCCAACAGATCCCAAGTTACTCGAGATCACGATGAGCTAACAGATCCCGACTTTTCCGAGATCATGATGAGAACTCATCCCGGCTCCGCCAGAGCCAGAGGTGAAACGATAAGCCTTATCTACATACTGCCCCTTCAAAAGTGGAATGAACCTTATCTCCACACCTCGGAGATCCTGGAGCTCTTTCATGAGACCCACGACTAATCCAGTATATAAACAATGAAACCTCAAGGCAAATGTACGCATGATTACTCTACTCTCTAACAATCAAGCTCTTAAGCATTCAACTCGCATTTACAGCATACTTACTGACTTAAGCATCGGAGCGACCTCGCCGAGTTAGCTATCTCAGGTTCTCTAATAGATTGTTTTGCAGATCGATCCATCTCGCCGTCCACCTGGAGTCTGGGTCGCCCTCCAGCTAGGAGTAGTCAGATCACGCACCATCAAAAATAAATATAGGATTTAATGAGAAAGAATAGGTGTGGACACCTAAAATTAGGACTTAATGAGAAGTAATTGAATGAAGTGAAAAGTAGTAGTATAAATTACATTTTCTCCCATCATAATTATAGAGGGATCAAATTCAAAAATAGGGCATTTTAGTTTAGTGAAGAAAAAATACAAAAAAAAAAGATTTAAACAGAGAGAATGAGAATCAATACATTAAATACTTAATGAAAGGGAATAGATTGGAGTTAAAAATAATTCTTCAAATTATTTTTTTTCCCTCACAATAAAGGTGGGTCAATTTCAAAATGATAGGGGTACCTTAGTCAAGAAAAATTTCTGAATCTATATAAGATCCCCACTTTTTATAGTACTATAGATTAAATGAAGTGTATTAACCTTCTTTCTATTGGGTTAGTTCTAACTTTCTAAGGGTTTGCTCGTTTCCTCTTAACTCTTATTTCTTATCTCTTAAGGGGAATCTTTAAACTTTAAGAGAAAATTAGGTGTTAATTTCCTCTTATCTCTTATTTTTTAAACTGCAATCATACAACTTTTTGTTTTCCAATTTTACCCCCGAAAAGACAAACAAAAACTCTCATATATAGGGTCAAAATGGATATTTGATCATTTTCAGAATTTAGGATTCAGAATTTAGAATAATATTCTCTGCATTCAGAAAGAAAAGTTCACCAATACCAATATACCTTTTAATTTAATTATTGCACTTTCAGATATCAAACTTCAGAGCAAGCAAACAGACCCTAACTGTGTATATAAGCCCAAGTTGATATTGTGGCAGTTTTCGATATGACAAAGCTTTGTAGAAATATTTCTTCAAGTTTAAGAGCCTTCAACTATGTATCTAAGTCCAAATTGATATATAGGCAGTTTTGGACATTACAAAGCATTGTAGAAATATTTCTTCAAGAGCCCGTTTGGTACGGCTTTGTGTTGGAGGTGAGTTGTATATGATTGAGCACCTGTCTTCCGGAGAAGTTACTTAGATTAGCTTCGCATTACAGTTGCATTTCTCGTATCTTGAACATATATAGTGGCAGCTTTCTGGATTTTGGCCAAACACATCTTTTGGCGTTCCGGCCCATGTGGAGCAAGCTAGCTCGGAACGCAATAAGCCATGTCCCAAAAGCCCTCCCAAATGGGCACTCAGGATTTTGGCCAAACACATCCTTGTGCATCTTTACTGCCCACAACCTGTGGTGTGGAGCCGTAAAACCATGGTTAGCAAAACATGAAACAAGAAATCAGTGAGAAAAGTTCAGGGTTTAATGCAATCTTGGTACAAAAAAAGGCCTTGAGTTAGCATGTATAGATCAAAAAGAAAATGAATGCGGAAGTGAAAAAGAAGCATCTGGACTAGAAAAATTGGAATTATATACCTAAGTAATTATTGACAATTGAACATACTTATTAAAGGATGAAATGAAGTGTAAAATATGACCGCATTTCAACCTAGAACTTAAATGCTGTATGATCCAGATGTGCTTATTTTAGATGAAAACTGAAGGACCCACAGATGAGTGGTATGTTTTGGAGGTCAAAATGGTATTCTAAACCAACACGAGAGAAAGAGAGAGAGAGTCAATTACTAATATTGGTTTTTTTTTCTTTTCTTTTATACTTATTAATAATCCATATTCAGTACAGGAAAACTATAGTACATAGTTTTGTTTGAGACCTACTAGCCAAGCACTAGTTTTGAAGCAAATGGTGAGACCTGTGTAACATCTAGAAAGTGCTGTTTAAATGATGTGAGCTAACTTTCAAACTTGAATTAGGGAACGACTAGATTTTGAAACCAGAGTGGGTGGGACCCATGCAACTCTACATATATTTATTGAGTTAAAATTATTTACTTCTTTTTCTTAGAGGGAAGACAATATTTTAGAGAAAAAACAAACAATTTCTCTGTGAATTATTCATCAATATATCCACCCCTCTTACAACCTTGTTTCAGACAAGTTAATAATGGACCCTAAGGATAAGAATGTGGTTCATGAGCTAATGACACGGTGGTCTTTTCCATACCTAACAGAGTCTGCAAAGGGAATTCTTCAATCACAACATGCAATAATGGAACCCAAAGGGGCCCCAACTTGATTAATTCAGACAAGTTAGGTGGTTGAGGGTTGACGAATCAAACCATTTAGTTTCTCATATTTCTTGTGGTCTTTAGGGGCCACACGCCCAAGTGCCTTTGTAAAGCTTTCTAGCCATTGCAAGGTTCAAATTGCCCTGACAACAATGTTCAAAACAGTCATCTTTCTCAACTCAACTAAGCTTGGCCAAGGATCAACATTACTCAGGTGGGTGTGCCTACCCATGACTTTCTTTTCTCAACCTCCAATCTTGACTGATACATATGGGTATTGGCTAGTCCTGAGGAGTGAGGACCATCGCTTGAAGTGCTTTCCCAGCAATGTCGGCCACCCAAAAAACCCTAGATAACCTTGCCTTATTGAGATTACTGTGTTCCACATTTCTGATCCATTTCTTGCTGGACTATTAATGGATCAACCCTTCAAACCCATCCAACTTGACAGAAAACACTAGCTTAGATATATGCCAGGGACCATCACCAAATGGTCATGATTATAGGGACCAGCCCAGCATGTTGCTTGTTTAGTGCAACCTGAGCAATCCAAATTAATTGAGTGAAAACTTTGATCATCTATTCAAATTGTCTCTTGTTTGTATTTGAGACATAGTGGGTCCAAAACAAAGCACATGAAATGTGCACCTTTCATACGCAGTGATGAGCTAAATATATTCTCCCACAGAAGACTAGATCGATCTGCCGACCAAATGGGAGTTGGTAAGGAAGCAAGCCGCTTCAGTTGATCATGCCTTTTCTTGGATCAATCATCAACCCCACCTGTAATTGCGGTACAGATGAGACTGAGAGAGCCGTGGCAGAGACTCTTTGAAGAGTCCTTCACTACTTGACCTAAACAGCTTATATATTTTATGTATAGAGTTGAGTTTTGATAAGATGACAAAGTAGAAGTGCCAAAGGAAGCTTCCTGAGAGGAGATCTAAATGACTAGAGACGTTGGGTCCTTCAAGTACTCACTGCATGTGATAAGTGCACTGTTTTGGAGCTTTTCTTGAGCCTTAACAGACCCCAATTCCACATTCCAACCCCAGACACTGAAAGCATAAAGGTGTAATGTCAGTTGAGTTGGAATTTTTGTCAGTTGGGCTCACGATGGGTGTAAATTCTATGAAACTGGGATTCCTTCCGCTGCCCACATTCTAGCTGATATGGAGGACGACAAGTTCTGATGCTGCCAAGACCCACAACAGCGACAGAGAAGATTTGAGTTGAATTTTGAATTGAACTTGGCCAACTGCAAACTACTACAGTACTGTGAAATACAAATTGGTCCCTAACCATTCTATCATCTGCATTTTCCACACATCACGGTCAGTGCAGTTGAGCTGTAATTCCTCGTTATCACAATAATCAGTGTTTGAGCTCTGTATTCTTTGATGTGTCAAGGAGACTTGAGTCTTAGGTCTTGGGTGCAGCAAAAACAATCCAAGTTATTGTGAGGGATGCAAGTTTTAACATAACCAAGAATTAGAAGTCGCACTTGGATTGCTTGAATGCTTGCCCTGTCTATCTTTTACCATTCTAGCTACTTTGAAACTGATGGAGCGCGATCTAGATACTCCTAATTGGAAGATGATATGAACTCCAGTTGTGCGAGGAGCTGGACCAAGCTGTAAAATAATAGATCAGAGAACCCGGAGTGGCTAACCCGACGAGGTCACTCCGATGCTTAAGTCAGTTCTATACTGTGGATGCAAGCTGAATACTTGAATGCTTGAGTGCTAATGAATAAATAATCATGCGTACCTTTGCCTTGGGGTTTGATGTCCTTATATAGTAGAGTAGTCATGGACCTTACGAAAGAGCTCCGGGATCTCTAGGCTGTACGGATAAGATATGTTCCGTTTTTGAAGGAGTGCAATGCGTTAGTTGATAAGGTTTATCGTTTTCCTCCGATTCAGGCGGAGCTAGGATGACTCTTGTCGTGATCCCAAGAAATTCGGGGTCCGTCGCGGAGGCCTTTGGCGTCGATTACGTGGTGTTTCGGCTCTTTAGCTCTGAACTGGTACTTCGGTTCTTTAGTCCCAAATTGAATTGGGTGTCGATGTGTCTCTACGCTAAGGTGGTTTTTGGGCCAAGGTGACTGAATACCCGAGCTCCGATTGTTGCGGACTGGGTTCCTTTGGCTAAGTTGTCACCCCTCGAGCAAATCGCGTCCACGTGACCCCTTCTTACTAGATCGTGTCAAATCACCCTTCATCAGAAAGGAAGAAGATAATATCATTTGCAGAAACCCATTTTCACTAAGTATGTGTTTGGTTCTGTTGGCGTTTATTGAAAAAACGCCGCCACATCAGCATCACATAAGCATTGTGGTTATTGCATATGAAGCAAAATGAAACATCTGTTTTGTTTCATCGTTTATCAAATAAATAGTAAAAAACTGAAATGCTTTGATTTTTGTGGGGCATTTGGAGAAACGCCAAATTCTTGTTTCCCCCAATGCCCCAGCGTTTCTTGAAACCAAATGCTGATGTGTCACACTTTAATAGGTATTAATCTGAGGTGGAGAATAAAAAACATTTAAAGTGAAACCCAACCAAATAACAAAAACAAGAAATGTTTAAAATGAAAAAGTATAAATAAACATTTAAAGTGAAAAAAACACAAATAAACGGCCACCCATAAATGTAAACAGAACCAAACACCCTCTAAATCGGGTAAAACATGAATAACAACCATTATGCATTTTTTCAGATTTATGTGGGACTTTTCTGGGTATCACTTACCCCATCTCTTAGGCACGAATAAATAACTTTTCATCTAAAAGGAAAGTCACTAATACTTAAATAAAACAAAAATACCCCTTTTTTTTTTAAATTACTCAAAAAAATCTTTCCTAAAAAACCCCATTTCATGGTAAGCGCATTTAACTGAATAACTTATTAAAAAATGAGCGGAGCCTCAGTGAAAAGGAAAATCAGAATTACAGTTTTCACTTTTCAGTTCAGCAATCAGGTAAATGATACATCGTATATAAGTTTTGTACTTGTATAATTTTAATATTTTATTCTTGACTTTTTTTACAATACTTTTGCCATATTTATTGTTATAGCTATAAATTGATTGACGAGCCATCCATTCCCACTCTAGTTGTGATGAATTTTTCAGGTTTTGGAACACTAGAGTCCAAATAATACATGATAGTAAGATTATTATACAAAAAGAAAAGGGTAGTAATTAACTAAATGCTGGCATTGGCATATGATTATTTCAGGTTTTTTCTTATTACTTGTTATATAGCTTCATATAGGGGTTTGCTTTCCTGGCCCAAGTCCAAAATTCAATGTGTTCAGTCCAATCCAACCCATATCCCAAAGATAAAGATGGGTCAGTTAGGCCCTGTGTATTAATAGATGTGCATATATAGAAGCTGAAGCAATTTTAAATACCTGTATAATATGACCAATTAACGAGCAAACAGACACAATACTAGAATTTGGGGAAAGCCTAAAACTATGGTAATTATTTATGTGCGTAGCATGTGACACAGCACTAATACTAATACATTGTGGGACCATATAAATATTGTAAACCGTAAGGAATGCTGTATATACTAATTAAAAAAGGAAAAGGAAAGAAATGGCTGTTAACATCAACCAAAAATAGCTTTTACTTGTTTCTCCGCATCACCCATCAACTAAATGTTTTCAAACTGTCGTTGATCCCAACGGTTAGACAGTGTAGACCGGAAATTGTTCAGAAAATTGGTTTTGTTTTACCTCAAACCCAGTTCTCGGTCAAACACTGTTAAATTAGTCAATGACCCGTTGATTTGGACAGTTGAACTGTTAATTTGTTCAATGGTTTTTTGTCTATTTTATTTTATTTTATTTTAATTTTTTGTTAAAACAGGTAATTCATTTAAATTGGACAGTTCATCTTAGAAACTGATGGCCAGAATGGTCTCGATTTCGGGTCAGTTTTTAAAAAAATTAAACCAACTGCTCATTTAATCAATCTTGCTTGATTAAATTGATTAAATATTAAAGAAGTGAGAAATTTTCTGAAGTGGCCGCCCATCCACAGTGAAAGGGAAAAAGGGAAAAAGAGATAAGATTGTTGTTCTGCAACTGAACTAAGTGCCATCTACCCCCGTTGTGCAGCCCTATGGAAAAGAAGAATTTCTCAAAGGAATTGGAGGAAAAGACTGAAGTTATTTAAACATTAATGCTCACATAAGGGTAGAATGAGGACCTTTTACCAAAATACATGTCTTGGAAAAGGGATGGTGATTCAGTGAAGGTCCACTCACATGAGCAGGTGCATAGAAATGACAATTTTCCCTATTTCTCTGATCTCTATGGAGATCTACCTCAAATGAGGTGGGGATGGGGATGATTTCCCTCGTGGGGACAGGAATGGGGAAATTTTCATCCCTATTAGTGGGAACGGGGAAGGGATGGAGAGAGAACTCTTCGCTCCACGAGGACCTTAATCCCACTAATATATATGAATATATGTATGCATATGTTATATATATATCTACGCATACATGTATATATTAATATTTTTAAAAATATGATTGAATATGTTTGAATCTTTTCTAATAAGATTGTAAATTTTAATTATTTTATTTTTATTTTTTAAATTAAAAAAAAAACAAAATAATTAGTATTATAAAAAATCATGGGAAATGAAAATCCACATGAGGACGAGGATAGGGATAACCTTGTCTCGTTAACAGGGACGGGGACGGGAAGGGGGATAGGGATTTTTGCAGAAACTCCCCATCCCGCCCGTTGCCATTCCTACAGGGGCATTTAACATGCATGTGGATTTAATGGTGTCAAGTGGGACTAAATAATACAAGGTGGAGTGTAATCTTTAAATAGAAATTTAAAATTGGGACCATCAAGCATGGGATGCCTCAATTGAGAAGCATCTAGGATCCAGGATCCAATGAAGCATAAAGCAGGGCGGCAGTTTTGTGGCTTTTCAAGCTAAAAAAATTGTTTGGTGAAAGACCCCAAAATGGTTTTATATGCCAAAAAAAACTGTTTTAAAATGTTAAAAAAGAAAACATTCCATTTAATTTGATTTTCAGGTTTGCAAGAAACTATTTTGAATGATTAAGGGGGTGTAATATAATAACGTAATATGCATAACTTGAAATGTATATATTCATGAAAGCAGTGGAGATCTAACGTGTAATATTGTTGAGAGGTAGATCAATGATAGTACAGCTTACCTCTCTCTAAAAATAAATAAAAAAAGAAAAACATCTCGAGTAGAACATTAGAAAGTTTGTGTAATACTTCGTTCACGGTTTGTATTGTTAACTCCTGTAGAGAAAATGTATTCAACTCAGCTCATCAACGAATTTTAGACTAATTACAGATACTGAGTGGTGAATGATCAATGCACCATTTTCTCTGTCACCAGTAAATGATATGCTCAGTCCGTCCTAAATGGCCATCATCTGAAGTGGGTCCCTTGTATCTTGTCTGCCCAAATACCCGAATCTTTTCACATTAGTGGGGCATAATTCCCCATCCAAGGCGTGTTTTGGTGACCCAGTTGCTAAAGGTAGCAATTTCTGACACAATCCATTGCTTTACTTACTGGGTTGTATATGGGTTGAAATCCGACTTCATCATGAAATTTACGTGAGAGGGGTGGATTACACCCATTTATTCTCTATATATGCAAATGGATGTTAAATGGGCGAATAGTTTGTTGATGCTGAATCCATATTGGATTCATCCACACCCACCCAATTGCCACTCGGCCCACTCATACTTGGGCAGATGGTTCTTGTTAGCAGGATCAGATACCGTCTGTTCGTATTTATATATTATTATTTTGTGTTGAATCTAGGGGTAGCCACAAGCCTAGTTTTTTATGAGTTATTTGAGTTCGGCTTGGTTTACTTTGGTTTAAATTGAACTTCAAGTGGAGTTCAAACTTGATATATAGGCTCGTTTGCTAATTGAGTCGAGTTCGAGCTCAGTGAAGATTGGCTCATGAGCCTACTATAATAAATAAATAATCTTTTATTATATACATATATACATATAAATATATAAATATATATAATAAATAATTTTTATAATTCTTAATTTTTTGTATATAAAAGAAAAAAATATTTTTATATGTATAATTTTTAATTTTAGAAAAAAAAATTGGTTGTTGTTGAGCTCGAGATTAACACAGTTTTAACACGCAGAGCTCAAATAGCCAAGTATTTAGCTCGGTTCAGCTCGAATCCACCCCTACTACTTGAGCTTGAACAAAATATGCCCCTCAAAGAAAAAAAGAGTCTGAAGAAAATATCTTTTTAATTATTTAATTTTAATTTATTATAAAACAACAGAGTCACAAATCAATCGGTTCAACCATCCGGACCAATCTAATTTTCAAAACCATAAATGTTTCTATAACTTGAATATGTTCTATCATCAAATTAATTTGCCTTGCCTCTTACTCCAAAAAAGAATATAAAAAGGGGGTTTTTATAATTCAATCCACCTCAGAAATTTGAGTCCCACTATACAGGTCATTGATGTCTACTATTAGACTAGAAGAGGACTGTAATTTCAGATTTGTGAGATGGATTGCAGTATACTTCATTATGGGTCCCAATAACCCAAATTCCTACCCAGCAGCATGTAACGATACCCACCACCCTGCAGGTTGCTCGTTCAAGGAAGTTGCCTGTTGCCGAGAAGAGACAAATTGGCGCGTAAATTGAGTACGTTAAGTGACAGAAGAGGTGTACAAGCCAAAAGCCAAAATGCAGTACGAAGCTGAGAAGCTCCTTCCCAATTGGCAATTGGCATAGCCACCACATATTTAGATAAACTTGTTTGAAGGGCCAAAGGTCGTATCAAAAGCCCCATTGTCTTTGTTCCAGCAATCATCTATGAGCCCTACCTACTGTTACTGTTACGGTGGTACAGGCCCGGAGCACCTAACTGCTGGAAGAGACATGCCAGCAAGAGCAAATTAACCTAGTGGCCTTACACTGACAAGATTACAAGTACCTAAAGGAGCTTCTTGGGCCCGAAGATCATACATGGGGTTGTGGGCCTTCATTCAATTTATTGCTCATGTATTTTAAACCTTCCGATTTGTGTATGATACCTGGGTCTAGGGTTAAAGGACCATATATGGGGTGTATTACTGCTGGTACGATAGATGAGTCTGTGTATGGTTTTTAAAATTGGACCGGATCAGATGGTCGGACCGAAAAACATAGGAACCGGTTGGGTGAATGGTTCCATTTTTTATCAAAATCGAAATGTTGATTTAGTCAACAAACCGCTGACCTGGGCGTTTGAACCATTCAATGGTTTTGATCTTTTTTTAATTTTTTTTTTAATTTTTATCAGAATGGGCTGACCGTTTGACCTGAGAACCGAACCCCTAATCGATTCATTATTCAGGTCGGTTTTAAAAACCTTGAGTCTGTTTATTATTATCCCTTGGTAGATTGGGCTTAACCAAAGACAAAAGGGGGACTAATTCAATAGACTGGCCTGGTCTTTTAGTTATGCAGTCTAGAAAGGGCCCTACCCAATATTAGTCCTCTCTAGCTGGGCCTTGGAAGGGGAGACTAAATATGGACTTGACTTTTTGGCTTCTTTTTGTTTGTTTGTTTGTGTTTTAGTACAAAAGGGACCATTTGTATACTTGAAGCAACATTTTTTTTGGTACCTTTTGTAGCCTAAAAACCTCTACAAATTGAACTACTGTCATTGTTCTATTCCTAAATATTGTTTAGATTTGGAGTGTTGACTCTCAAGGGCACTTTTGATTTTAATTCTTATTCTTCTATTTCTTGCCATTTTTCAGGAAATTCTTTTTCATACCTTAGATAGAATGCTGGTAATTGTTGAAAAGTAATAAGACTGAGTAATGTTTGATTCATTTTTTTGGAAAATAAAAGTTTACCAAAGAAACAGAAATAATGAAAAATATGTCTATCTCAATAAAAATATACCTTGCTTGAGAAATAAACCTTATTCTTTTATCCATTCTCATACAAAAATGGACTGGAGAGCCTATTCAATTTGTAAGAGATGACCAAGAGTGAACTTTTGATAGTGAACCAAATGGGGCTTAATCAATTCAGATGTATGCATACCAGTAAGCCCGTAAATTGATCAGATTCAGATTGGATCCAAATCCGATTATGAAACCTCTAGATCCACATCCACATTGATTATCATGTTGGATTTTGAATTCGAATCAGATTTAGTCCATAATTATCTTATTTTTAAAATGATCAAAAATTACAAAATAAAAAAAAAAAACTACTTCTTTAATTTATACATGTATAATAAATATATATATAAATATTAAAAACTAAACATACCAATTATAAATTTTATATAATTAGACATAATATCTATATACATATATATACATTATACTACATATATATAAAATATTAATCAGACTTGGATTTTAATCAAATTAGATGGGATAAAATCCACATCCTATCCGATTATTAATCAGATGCAAGTTCTAACACCTAAATCTAGGATAACTGGATTCGAAATCAAATCAAATATCAGACTTTCGGAGTCCATTGACAGTCTTACATACCAACCCCTCCAACCCCTAATAAGGTAAACTTTAACATTTTAGGCTCCCTTTGACAAGAGTACAAATACAGTATACAAATAGTCATATATATATAACTAAACCTTATATTTACATTACATATTTGTAATTGCATTCTTTCCAAACTGAGCCTTAGGCTCCATTTGGAAGGAGTATAAATACAAATATGTATTATATAAATACATATAAAATAATACAAAATACAAGATTTTGCATTCTACATATTTATATTTGTATTCCTTCCAAACTGAGCCTTAACTACATTAATGGTAGGTACAAACCAGACCCCTTTGACTACTAATCCCTACATTTATGTTGTGACCTTAGTATTGTAAGTATTATATATCATAAAAAGTTATATCCAAACATTAGATATTGTATATGACCTTTGATTTATGGACTTGGGTTTCTTGGAAGAGTTGTATACCAATAGCCTGATCTAGAGCCCACCATCGCACCATGCTCTCACCAGAACTTGAGCCTCATTTCTTGGTAGAGCAACACCAACAATATGAAGTTGAACTCTTTGATCATTCTTCAAATGAAATTCAACCCTCGCCCAAGGCCTGAAACCCTTGGGATTATAATTTTTCTCTTATTACTGTTAGTTTATTGGCTTTCTGAACTTCTCCTATGATACTGCCAAATTTATAATCTATGGATTCCGTAATCTACTAAAATGGGAGTCCATGGAGTTAGATCCAAAAGTTAAACCAACTCAGTGGTATCCTCCTTCATACTTTATCCAAGGACATATCTTTGATGAAGAATCAAATTTTTCATGGACCATGGACCTCTATTAACAAATTTAGGAAGCTGTCCCTCTGTTGAAAAAAAATCATGAAACACTTGTCTACCTCGTCGCTCACATGCATGCCTGGTCAATATGAAGTTTGCAAAAGCATCAAATAGGTCACCTTTTGAGGCCTAGTTCCCTGGGGGTCTTCCTCCATAATACCATCCTCCTCAAATTTCATAGCTGTAGGCAAAGAAATGGAAATGGGGACCCAAGAAAATAGAGAGGACCAGCAATAAGGAAAGTGAAAAGTAGGAAAGAAAAGGGAGAGGGGATGGAAGATGGTAAGGGTTAAAGAGTACTCATAATGCCATAAGGTAAAAGGTGCAAGGGAAGGGGGGAAGAAGATAAAGCTAAAAGGATGAAAACAACTAGAGTGAAAAGAAGAGATAGAAGTAAATTGTGATCTTTCACAAAAAAAAAAAAAAAAATCAAATGGAAAGAAGAATAAAACTACAAGAGGAAAGCAGTTACATAACAGAAGATGGGATTGACTAGACTTGTCACTATGACTATAATCAAGTGTCTTTCGTCCTTTATAAATTCTTTTGTCTTTTATACATGTCTTATAAAGTCTTTTGTCATTTATAAGACACTTATAATAAAGGTTACAAGACATTTTTTAGGAAAATTGATAATATATATATTTTTCTAACATTATATTATATTTAGATTGCAATCAAGTTCGGATATTTATCGAGTCGAATCAATACATGTTCGAACTCAATACAATTAACTAATCGATATAAAATATATATTCAAAGTCAACTATTTGCGATGATATTGAATACGATTCGATTACATCAAATCTCGAATTCAAAATTAGATTTTTGAATATCATTAATACCGTTAAGTGCAATCGCCTAGAACTGTCAAGGGGGAGAGAGGCCTTAAAAATTTCTTCATTTTTTTTTAATTACAATGTCTTCATTGTTGATTTAGTTGGCAATGCTAGTGGTTTATGGTTAGGTTGGAACAAGGATATTAATGTTACTATCACTCAATATACTTATAATTTTATTGCTGGTAGGGTCTCTAACTGGCCTTCTTTTGCTTACTAGCAATTCATATGCTATTATTTTTCTCCAAACGAGTTAAGTAGAGAGTAGTTCCCTTATGATATTCGTGATTTTGCTAATAAATCCTCACACCCTTGATCTCTCATGGATGAACTGAATTGTATTATAAGTCGCCATGAGAAATGGGATGATTGAAAAGAAAATTCATAGAAAATGATGGTTGGTTATGCAAGCTTTTTTTGCAGAATGCAATTTGATTGATCTAGGATTCAATGTCCCCCCTCTTGTCAGTTGGAAGGCGATGCGCATCGCCAGCCAGAACCACTGTAACCCATACTTTAAAAGGGATTTCAATCTAAACCCAGCCAGAACCACTGTAACCCATAGCAGAATTCCAGCAACCTTTGCAATACAAATGACAATGAGTTGTCGGAAATACAATGCAAGTTTAGAGTATCTTTCACGAACAGAGATGGTTCTAACAACACCAAAGAAGACGAAGTTGAAGGCTAAGACAAAGGTGTTAAAAATCGACAATTGGCCCTTGAAGAACATTATGGGAATAGGGTTTCCACCTATGATATCAAATGGCAGCTGGGTGAGTGTCACTACTACTGCAAAACTAGTTCCAAATATGAGCTCCTCAAATGGAATTTGAGAAGAAAACATTTTATACGTTTGATATCTCTCCCTTCACTGGGTTTCATCTGGAAACATTCGCTTCAACGACAAACAATATATATAGATGCTAAGCGATTAACAACCAATCGAGTGTTTGTACATAGGCATAAGGCAAACATTTTTTTTTTGTGTTAAAAAAGATTCTTTTCTTTTTTGTCTAAAATCTAAATGTTGGATTTTAGAGTTTATCGTTAGATTTTAGGAAATTATTTAGTAAAACTATAATTTCAACCAATAATTAAACAAACTGTTTCTGTTATGATGATAAATTAGTATAATTTTGGAAAAGGAAATTATTGATTAATTTATATTGAAAAATATAAGACAAATTAGTGTAATTTTGGAAATAAATTATTTAAGAATAACTTAATAATAATAAAAATGAAATAAATTATCCAAAATTTTCATAAAAATAGATTTTGGAAAATAAAAGATAAATTAGTCTACTTTTGGAAAATTTTATAAAAGCTCCTCAAAGTGTAGTAAATAATTATTGAATATTATTTTTGTATTTTCAATAATTGTCATTGTAAATTATTGGATATTGGGTTATCCACGTGGCTAACACTTAATGTATTCTTTTGATCATTTTTGTCATCAAAACGGATGTTTGGTTTTCAATAACTTTTGAAAAATTTTGGAAAAGGAAATTATTGACTAATTTATATTGAAAAATAAAAGATAAATTAGTGTAATTTTGGAAATAAATTATTTGAGAATCATTTAATAATAATTTTTAAAAATTATAAAAAAGAAATAAATTTTCCAAAATTTTCGTAAAAATACATTTTGGAAAATAAAAGATAAATTAGTCTACTTTTCAAAAATTTTGTAAAATTTCCTGAAATGTAGTAAATAATTATTGAAAATTATTTTTTAATAATTGTCATTATAAGTTATTGGATATTGGATTATCCATGTGGGAAACACTTAATATATCCTTTTGATCATTTTTGTTATCGAATTGAATATTGGGTTTTCCCACGATTCTGCTTCTTGCATTGGTATAATACTCCAGGACTCTCAGCAGGCTTCATTTATTTATGCTCAAGCTATTCCTGAAGGTCCAAGTTCCCCCTTGTCAGTTGGAAGGCAATGCGCAAGTGATTGTCCAGCTTCTTTTTTGGTTATTCACACCAGGAGATATATTCTAATTATCGGCCAAGCCTAGATCTCCTATCAACCATGGTTTTAAAAAATGAACCGGTGACCAAACCGGTCAGGGTCCGGTTATCGATTTGAATGGTCTGACCGTTCAACCTGAACGGCCGGCCTGTTCTAACTAAAAAAAATTAAAAAATTGGTAAACGATCAAAACCGTTTGAACAGTTAATCGGCCGGTTCAACGGTTTGCTAACCAAAATCAATGGTTTTGGGAGAAAAGTGATTTTGGTGGAAAAGGAAACCGATCAAGTGATCGGACTTGACCGATTCCCGATTTTTCTGATCCAATCCAATTTTATAGTGCTATCAACAAAACATATTCCAACACCCTATCAACTTGATCCAACACCACAATTAAATCTCACTATGAAACTGGGCCTACCATAAATGTAGGACCCACCATACATCAGATGTGAAGTATCAGATGATATTGGTAGGGTTTAGTAGGGTGTTGGAACTTATTTTATTAACAAGTGATCTGGACTCAATCGACTAGCCCACTTATAACTTGGCATTCTTGCCCAGAGTTTATTGGAATTGATTAATTCTTAATGCAATTCATTTTTCCTTAAAAACATCATAAGCATCATATTAATTGAACATCGGCTTAAAAAATATTCAGCCTAATATACAATGCTGCTGGTTACATGTAAATTTAAAATATCGAACTCAGGACCATGCCTACGTTTTATTGGCGACCACTATCGCTGCAGATGTATGCTCTGCGTAGTTATTCTCATTTTTTAGAGGCAAGGTTTCTAAAACGGAAGCGGATAACGAATCGGTCAGGTCTGGTTTTTGTGTCAAATGATTTGATCTTTCGAATCAAACAGATGGTCTGTTCTAATAATAAAAAATAATAAAATATATATAAAACAGCCAAAACCATTAAACGGTTCAAACAGTTTGAATGATTTAATAGTCTGGATGAGTGATTTATTGACCAAATCAATAATTTTTGACAAAATAACAATTATTGGATAAAACAGAATCAATCACACCTGACCAATTCCAGATTTTTCTGATTCAACCATCCAATCTGATCCGGTTTTGAAAACTATGTTTAGAGGATTCAAACCGGAGTTTGGATAGTAATTACCCAAGCGTAATAACTCAACTCACTAAAGCACAGCCCCAGTAATGACCAAGCTTCTTGCTTCTACCTAACCAAAGATTAGGTTGGTGATGGGGAAGATACTAAATCACAAGGGACCATAGTATACGATACTTGACGTGCATGGCACGAGACAAATAATTAAACTACGACAGAGGAAGAAATCATAGAAATAAATAATAGAGGGAAACTTAATATGTGACGCTTTACCAAGGAAAAGGGGACCATATAACACTGTAACTACAGTGAAGAATATTGATGATGAACCCTAACTAGCTCATATTTGGACACCACGTGAAATCAAAGCATTTTATTTTAGATTTTCGTAATCGTTGAGACCATGGTGCAGCAATTTTTAGAAATGGGTCTGTTTTAGGGAATTTTCAAAAGAGTTCGTTTTCAAGGAAACATCAGTCGTTTTCATTCCAAATTGGTGGTGATGAATTTTGTGCCTAAGAAATGAATTCATTTGAGTTAAATTAATGGTGCAGTCTTTTCGCCTAGTCTTTCAGGTTTTCAAAGCTGAAAGACCAAAATATGGTATTTTTCCATTTGGCATGAAAAATCCAAACTAACTCAATACATCTTCTGGGTTCTCTGACCTCTCAAGTATTTTTCTAAGAAGACTTGTCAAAATTCAGGGAGTAGGCCGATGTCCCCCCAACCATGAAGGTGAGATTAATAAAAAAGTGAAAGAAAAGAAAAAACAAAAGAAAAGAAAAGTTGCACACTGGCACTGATGCTCCACCATTTCATGAGGTATTTAAAGGAAAAGAAATAAGAAATTAAAATACAGTCACTGATTAGAATACATGTTTTTGGATCTGCTAGAGTGCCGGCCCTCTAGGATTCAGTGAGACGAGTCGCAGGATTAGTGTAGCGAAATAAATATTTGAATATCAACCGAAAAACTGGGGAATCTCTCTTTTTCTCACAAATGGCAAAATGGCGGGTTCCCAAAGGGTTTTGTAAATTCTAGACCTTATTTGTCTTCCTAAACCTCCCAACCTGTACTCGTTCAAGACTCATAGTGAGTTGGATTTTGAAAATCCAAACTCTCCCCACATATGAAAATGCAAAACCCTCCCCGACCCTATCCTTCTTGAATTCAAGGGTAGGGACGGGTTGGGTTTAGAACCGCATCTAATTTCATATTATTTTTTGTCATATATAAGCAATATATAAGTAACATAATACAAATATATCACAAAATTTCCAATTATTTGATTAGTACATGCAAAAAAAAACACAAATTATCCATTAACCTTTACATTACATTAAAAAGATTATTAAATTCAACACCTAATATATAAATTTATATGCTTTCCAACAATATATGAATCTGAGAGGGTCGAATTTAACCTAATACCATACCCTACCTGTACTCATACGAGATGTGAAATTCCAAAACCCATTTTTCAAACAAAAAAAACATCCTCCATTGGAAAAGGTAGGGGTGGTTACCCACCGAATAAGATAGAAATTGCCATCCCTACAAACCAATAAATGTTTTTTTGTTGGGGAAATATCCATATAAGATAGAGTGTTAGTGTTGATTGGGTAGTTCATGTAGGAATTAAAACTTTTATACCAACAAGGCCGAATGGCCAATGAATCTTCCACATCAAGATTGTTGATTTGCCACTAGTTAGATCAATTAGAAGAGATTAAACAACCAGTGAATATTCTATATATGAAAGGTTTGGAGCCTTAAAATGGCCCACGCACCTCCACTGGTCCACTCACTGACCTCTATTTTCTTTTTGGTGAAAAAAATATAAATTACTAAGGTACAAGTACAAACAAGCACAATGAAAACCAACGAAATTAAAGCTCAATGTCTTTGCCACGTGGTCAGAATATAGCCCTTTTTCAGGGACAATATTAAGATATTGAAATTTTCAACAACCAATGTTGGTTGTGGGAAACACTGACAAAGGGTAAAGAGTACAAGGCTGACGTTAACTGAACGATTAAATAGGTGGCAATTAATCCAGAGGTCTCCTGCATGGTGAACAGCTCAGATTGACAATGGAGAAATATGGCAGGTCATGTAGCGAAGCCACTTTACTATTTTACCGAGCTGCTTTGTTTAGAAATCAAAGACAACTTTTTGAGTTTGGGGCTGCAGGAAATAAAAGCGAGTCAATAAGTGTTTTTTGCATTTGAGAAGAGTTACTTTTAAAAGCAAAACAATTTTTAAATTGAAAACACTTTTAACCCCCAAAGAATAAATCCTAAGTGCCCGTTTAACAGGGATTTTATTGAGGGATGTTTGGTATACATGGCTTCTGTTTATTTGATAAACATTTCTACTTTATTTATTTTTAAAACTGAGAAAAATAATTTGATACCATTAGGCGCTATATAAGCTAAACAGTAAATAAACATCTTAGTGGTGTTTTTTGAGTAAATGGTGCCACATAGGCATCCATCAGTAAAAGCCTCATTAATTGTTTTTGTACGTATCTCCCGTTTAGAAGATTCATTTTGGAGTTTCCTGAAACGAGTAGGTGTTTATTTGGCACTTTGTTGATGGGGTGTTTAATGGCGCTTATTTGTGATAAATGCCCACATTAATAGTTTTTCTCAGTTTTACAGTCACATAAGTACAGAATGTTTATTTAATAAACATAAACAGAACCAAATGCATTCTAAAATGAAGCTTCCCTCAATAGTTGGCTCACACATAAGCTAAGACAAACGTTTATTAAATAAACAGTTTTACCAAATAACATTTTAGGACAAACACCCACATGGCGATGAACCGACACTGTTTTTTCAAATGAACAAAAGCCATGACAAACACCATTTCAGTAGTTTCTGGCATTGCAAAATAGGTCATACATGAAAAGCCATGAAGTTACTTTATGTTTGGTGAAAAAACCTGGAAATTGGGGTTCAGTGTTTTACAGGGCTTTGAGAGCACAAATATTGAAGCTTATCCAAACAAAACTTATTTATATATACTAAATATGTTAACTCCATGGTGCATCTCTCTCCCTATAATCCTCATCACATGCAGTACTACACATATCCCTTGGACATACATTAAAAAAGAGTTGAAATTTATGAAAGGAGGCCCATGATATGAGAGGATGCATTTAACCGTTGATTGGTGTCACATGGGATTTAAAACTAATTCAAGTGGAGTTTATTAATAGATCCATTCCAATCTGATCTAATAAAATTAATTAAAGAAACTGTTCTTCATGTAATGGGGTCTTCATTTGAAGGAAAAGAATAAGAAAAAGAGCACCTAACCCCATAAATACGTTCAAATTAAAGACTAGTCTCATCACTTAGTCCATCTCATTTATGGGAGCCTTCCCATAAAAATTAATATCAGTTTTGCAGGTATGGTGAGCCATTTAAGCTTGTTTTTGACAGAGTCAATCTATTAAAGTGGAGCTGCTTCAGAGTGGAATATGCCGAGTTATTGGGGTGTCAGCGTTCACTCTACTCTTGCTTCATAAAATTACTCTCAAAGCAAGGTTTTTCTGCACAACGAATGGGTTAGGGGTTTGGTTCTTGGATGGAACGGTCTGACCATTTGAACTAAATGGGTGGTCTGTTCTGATAAAAATAAATAAAAAAATAAAAAATGGTCAAAACTGTTTCCAGTTTTAAGAAAAATCAAAACCAATTACCTAATCGGTTTTCAGTTTTTTCGGTTCAACTATTCGGTCCGATCTAGTTTTAAAAACCATGTTTCAAAGTACTTTAGAAGGAACTAAAAAGGTGAAAATGAAGAAAATAAATGGACATCTCACAGTTTACTGTTATTTGTGTGGACCGAAGAGCACCAAAAAATATATTTAATACAAAATTGATGCAACTCTGTACGTACCTCTCACTAAAAATGAATATTTAATATATTTTTTGGGAGGTTCTGTGTATGTATACAGCACCAGTCCCTCATCATCCACTCCACTATTCAGACAAAACAGCTAAAGATTCCTCTGTCCACATGGTTTGCTTGTTGAACCGCCATGGCTGTGTACAACTTAGCTTTTTTTTTTTTTCCTTCTTCCTTCGAATGTACAATAGCTTAATGTAGCTTAAATAAAAGAAAATTATTGATGGAAACAGCAGAGTTTAAGGATTGTTTGTCAATGTGGATGATTTTATGTTTTTAAATATCCCTTAATTATAATTTCTTTTTTCTGTTTTTTAGCTTTCACAAATTTCAAGGCAAGGAATCAGGAATGCCCGTTTGATTGGTTACCCCTTTCATAGGCTCATTTAATATAAAATTTTAGTAATTAAAAGAGAAATATTATTTTTACTAGTTAATCATCTAATTAGATCATTCAGCCCATGATTTTTAAAACTGATTCGAAAATGGAACTGTTTTAGCCATTAATTTTTGGTCAAACAGTTTGGTCGTCTATTTGGAAATTCAATTTGACGGTTTTGAAATTTAAAATCGGACCCAAAACCATAAACAATTTTCAGATCAACCGATCTGACCATCCGGTCTGATCCTATCAAAACCATGACTCAGCCCATAATAATCGCCAAATGATCCAGTTCCAGCGGCATTTCATGTATTATGCCCATTTTAAAACACGAGAAGCCACTGTGCGACAGCCCTCCCAAATGGGCACTTATTAGTTGTGCAAAGTGCAAATAAGCCTTTTCGCTGTAATTGACTTTTTAAACCTTTCGTTATTATAAAACAAAACAACCCATGACTTATGGCTTTCACTAAAGCCCATTTCCGTTTGAGAGGTCGAAGGTTTGGTTGAGTCAATTTCGTAAAACTGATCTGGAAAAACTTCAAAAGAGAAGGTGTTTTCTTTTTTTTTTTGGATGAAATACAACTAATTTGGGTTTTCCATATTTTTCACACTAATGACTAAACATTGCTTATAGAATGTCTAGGTGGGGCCCACCTCACAAAGGCATAAGCCTCAGCGTGAAAAATCTCCCAAATGGGTAGAAAGCCCTGTTTTAAAATAAACCTGATTTTAAAATAAACCTCCATCCTTGACTCCGATCCTTGGTGGGATAAAAATGAACCTTCATCCCCAACCTCCAATGGAGATGGTTTCCTTGTTGAGGGCCCAAATCCCCCAAATTTTAAATTATTTTTTTAAATAATTTTATTTAAAACGAGGAAAAAGTTTTAAATATAAAATATTTTAAATATATTTTATATATATAAGTAATACCATAAATAATATAAACAATATTATATATATCAAATATATATCATCATAGTCAGAGCAGGGTAGAGAATTCACTCCCATCTCCATCCCCGCCAAGGCAATCTCCACTCCGGCCCCGATGGGTCAGGGAAAGCCGGGTACCCGGCAGGGACAACTGGTTAGCTAAGTTGAACTGTGTAGGGCTTTTTGTTACAAATCGGGAAATGATTTGCTCCGTTAAATAACCGGTTGGATCATTCAGGCTGCATTTGCCATTCCTTATTTTGATTTGAGGACTTATCTCATTTTTGCAGTTAAAATAACCCTATGAAAGCATTCATTAAAATAATGACCCTATGAAAACTGAGTTTTTAATTGCAAAAAAGTGATAAATCCTTAAAATAAAGAATTCCAAATGCAGCACCCAAAAAACTCATCATGTCCATAGGTCAACGCTTAAACCATCCAATCCAGTTGAGGTCCAACAGCACTGGAAATATACAGGTAATTCCCGTTTAATAGTAAAATTAATTTGATTAAGCTCTGGGGGATGCCTTTGGCACATGACAACCTACCGGCAAGACCATTACTGACCTTTGGTTGTCAATTTTCATCAAACCCAGAACATCATAATGCCACTGTCTTCATCCTGGAATTACAATTCCACTTAATTGCAAGATGGTGACATAAATGGCTGCTGAAACCTGAACCATTTTCTGGAAAAAGGAGAAGCTTATCCTTGTACCCAAACAGCTCTGTCAGGATATTTTCTTTGGGAAAACAGTGGAAGAAAGAGCAATTTTTCTGAAGGAAATCAAGCTTCATAGTTAGAAATGTAGGGACAAAGCTCATAAGATAGAGGCAAGATGACAGTCACCGGAAGTTACTGTTCTTGTGATCCACATAATGTTGGCAATTAATATTCAGGCCCCTCAACACCCTCCACATCCATGTACCTCATAAAGAATGGCCTTGAGCATTAACTGCAACAGCCTGTAACAACACAGACCTTGTTTGGCAATTTCTGCAACTCTTATATTCAAATAAAGGGAAAGATGAACAGAATCTGAGTGGCCAAGAGGAAAAGAAGACAATCAAAAGATTTCAAATTTAAAACCCATTTGACCTCCACACCATTTGATCCCATGATCAGGGATTTAGCACTAATCAAGGATCTGAATGAACAAACTTTCCTTTTTTTTTCCAGTTTCCTCTTCTGTTGTTAATAGTTCAACTGGTTAGTTTTAATTCAGGGTATGGAAGCATGAAGAACAGATTTTGAGAGGATGAATTCAATGATTTCGAGATTCATGAAAAAAGGGTAGAAAGGAACAACTGGGAAAAATGATTAATCTTCCACAGAGAAAATATGCTCTTTGAACTAAACATTCTACAGTAAAATGCAGAGATTGTGTTGATGACTTTTTACATTTTTCATTCTTTTTCTTCTCTTTTTCCTTTCTCGCATCCTCTACTGGTCTCTCCAAAATTTAGGAATCCAGAATAATTAATCAAGAAACAAATCCAAGAATCAGACGTTGGGTGAAGAGGATGAATGAACCACCTTATTCTGTCTTCCCATAAGCCAAAGCAGTGTTCTCCTTGCAAAGGATGGCGGATTGGCCTGAGAATCCAGACTGACATGGCTACCAACTTCCTCATCTAAACCCAGTTCACTGCCGCTGCTTTCCCACCTAGAAACATCGATTTCAGAGATAGTCCTCCTACTACTGTTGTTATGCTTCTGCTTCAAATCATCTGCAGGATTCTTCTGTAATGGAAATCGAAAAGAGAAAGCTCGCCGGGAAGAATCTTCTGCCGGCGTTGGTTTCCCCTTCTTCGACCGGAGCCAGATCTTAGAAACAGAAAAACTCTCCTTTTTGCTCCTTCCAACATCATTTCCAGTGCTGATACTGCCACCGCCAGGAAACTCAGAACTTTCCACAAATGCCTTGAATTCTGACCTGGTAGAATGGCAATCACATTCAGACATTGCGAGCTTGTGGCCTGGCGTTAATGGCAGAGAAGTCTTCCTACTTGTTTGTTTCCGTGCCGAGGGTCTTATGGCCACCTGCAATGAAGAACTCTCATCCATAACATACTCGAACGACCCCATTGAGAAACACCTCCTTGCATCTACATTACAGCTACTGCTACTGCATTCGCCATGAGCGCCACCTCCAGCAGCAACATCTACATTCCTGAACTTCCCAAGCTTAACAGGAACGACCTTTTCCTCTGAAACCACCGATACAACAGGAATGACATCCTCTTTCACTGAAATTTCACATGATTTCTGAGAGACATCATTGCAGGAGAGCCCCAATTCCTCATCTCCATGAAATCCCATTCGGGCACTAGTTCCTAGAACTGAATTACCACCGAGAGCAGCCTCTCTATCTGGAACAATCTCTCTGGAGCTTTCACTCCCAGATTCGAGAACAAGAACAATAGGAGAGCAGCTAGCACGTGGAGAGAAATCAGGAAGCAAACTACCTCTGCAGAGAGGGCAAGTAGAGTGAGACAAGAGCCATGTGTCTATGCACTCCATATGGAAGGCATGGCTGCATTTTGGGAGTAGTCTGAGCTTGTCCTCAGCCTCAAATTCACACAAACAGACAGCACAGTCAAATGGGTTCTTGGCTCCTATAATGGTCTTATAAACAAACACAGGGAGGGTATCTATGAAGGATTGATCTACCCCTGCATCATGGAGATGGAAGAGCTGCTGCAACTGCCCTTGCAAGGCTGTCACATTGTCTGAATCTTCAGGCTCTCTATTGGGGGGTCTCAGAAGAAATCTAACAAGAAGGTGAAGCAAACCAGAGATGAAGAATATAATAGCAAGAATTATGATGATGAGTAAGATACTTGGACTGATTTTGTTGTCAACACTGAAACTATTAGATTGAATGAAAGGAGGTGGGGGTGATTGAGAAACAAAGAACGGCTGCTGGGTGGGAGGAAAAGAATCATTTTCCTGTGTTTCAAGAAAAACCCAACCCATACTTTCTAAGGAGGAGACACTAGAAAACTCACCAAGATTGCAGCTTCAGAACTCTTTCAGTTTCATGGCTTTCATTGCAGCTTCAGAACTCTTTCAGTTTCATGGCTTTCATCTCCTCTCAAGAAACCCATCTCCCACAGAAGAAACTTAGCTTAAAACGAAAAGCCCAGCAAGCGTTTTTAACTTCTTATCATGTGGGATGTAGGATTAGCCGGCCCGTTGATAGGGATTGGCTTGTTCTTATTTTCCCTCTTTTTTTACTGTAAATAAAAGGCAGCAAGTCAACGAGAGGGAGAAGATGAAAATTAAAAATTGAAAATTAAATCTTTCCTGAACGGCGATATTAATGGAATCGCAAATGCATACAGTTGGGAATTTAAAATGGGTAATAAATCTCCCAACAGAGTAACATAAATGAGATTAGCTTTTTCACAGTCGGTTATAATTAGCTTAAATTATAAAACCAAATAAGCAAACAAAAAGAAGAACAAAAGAATGAAGAAATTAAAATTTTGGTTCAAACAGGAAGATAATAAAAAGTAAAAACTCTACAAAACCCAAGATTACTTATTCCAATCCAAAGCTTTTCCTGTTGACTTTAAATAAACCTCGCATCAACCCCAATGACCATCAATTCTCCAATCAAATAAGAAAGAAAAATAATGTAGGAAACCAATGCAGTTTTACTTTCTCTCAATTTTTTACTATGTTCTATAAACGTGTAAAGGGTTTCTTCTTCTGTTCTTTCTGATCACATTCTTCTTCTATTCTCTTCCTAAATTTGAGAGAAAGACTGTGGGACCCCTCCCTTTCTTGTCTTTTTCTTTTGACCTCATCAGCCCCTTTTACCCATTTAAAAGAAACCCAGAGAGAGAAAGAGGAGAAGCTTGAAACGTGGTGCCTAGGAAAGATGATATCTTGATATAAAAAAATTGAAAAAAAAAAAGGTAAGCAGTAAAAATGTTAGAGAGTGACTGAGCAACCCTGTCTCAAGCTGTGGCACTCTTAGTGCTCAAACGCTTATTTTATGGACTCGGCTCTCACTCTCTGTGCCTCCAAAAAGGGAGTCATCCATGGACATGAACCCACACAAAAAGGTCTCATCTCCTTTGTGGATCTCCTCCCCTTCTTCATCTTAGGAGTTTTCACTTTTTAGTGTCTTTTTATTGAGCATATCATGGCTGATGCTTGTCGTTTTATTTATTACTTTTTCTTGTTTCAATGTTAAGCACCTCAAGTCAACTCTTACTTCACCATTATGTGCTTATTCCTTGCTCATGGGTGGACAAAAGCATAATCACTGCTGATAGAAGGGGAGAGAGAGGACTTGACCTATCTGGGTCTGGGGTGAAACAGAACAGGCCAGTAGATCCTATTCTCTGCTTGCAACAATTTGAACCCATGCCCTCCCAAATGGGGAGGAGGGGGGGGACCTCACCCAACCCTCAAAAGAGAAGGGCTGGAACTAAAATCCAGCAAAAACAAACTAAGGTAAGGTCATTCTCAGTCTCAGATTGTACCAAGTAATTGGATCCAACAAGGATTAATCTTCAGTTCAATAAACAAAGTTAAAATATGAGAATTTCACTGTGCAAAAGAAAAACTTTATGTAACAGATTATCTTGGACTATGGGTCCTCTATAGCTTCCACTTTTAATAGAAATGGACCATTACTCAATGAGACCCACAATAGAGCTAAGTTTTCCATGTAAAAGAATCCTAGGATCCAATGAACATTAAAGATTTGTTTTTTGCTTCTAAAATGGTGTAATTAATTGCACCTTGACAATTCTCTTGTTAATGTAACCCTATTTTAGTAACAAATTCTTTAACCAAAGTTTTTTTTTTTTTACTTACATTTGTGTGGTAAAAATACATAATTGTGATTATCTTTCAACTTGGCTTTTGCTCAGTCAACTTTTTAGAGGAACCCTTTCAATGGTGGCCCTGAATTGACTTTAAATGGACACAAACCATTGAGAGCCAAATAATTCATGGATCTTGTAGCCTTAACACCAAAATATTATCGTATTTTTTAAATTTTTAAGGGCATTATTTTATTGAATGTTTGAGTACATAATTGTGATTATCTTTCAACTTGGCTTTTGCTCAGTCAACTTTTTAGAGGAACCCATTCAATGGTGGCCCTGAATTGACTTAAAATGGACACAAACCATTGAGAGCCAAATAATTCATGGATCTTGTAGCCTTAACACCAAAATATTATCGTATTTTTTAAATTTTTATGGGTATTATTTTATTGAATGTTTGAGCTGCCCAGTATTAATTATTATTTACATCTTTCACACCAAAATTTCTATATTATAGCCAACTAAATTAGATAAATCAGCATCTTAATTAATCACTAGCTTTAAAAATCTTAATTTATGTTTATATACATGTAATTCTCCACTTATGCTGTGATTAGAAGTCAATTTTACAACCTGTAAGTAAATTTTATCACTTCAAAGAGAAGCGCAAATAATTGTTTCTTCTTTTGGTTTGTGAGAACTGAGAAGAGAACAGAGCAGCATCATTGATCCTTTTACACTCCGTTTGTCTCAACATGGCATGTTAAAAAATTTTCACAGTTTGGAAGGAGTACAAATACAAATTTGTAGAGTGCAAAAGCTTATATTTTGTATTATTTTATATGTAATCATACTGTGCATATTTGTATTTATACTCCTTCCAAACTAAGCCTATGGGGTGCTTGCACTCAAAGGCAGCGTTTGAGTGCAAATGTTTGCATCATAATGCTTTAAGGACCATTTTCCTTAAATCCATATCCACCCATTTATTGGCATGCATCCAAACCATCTAAGAATTATCAATAATTACAAAATAACCCAAACCCCGCTTAGTATGTTCTCATTCCAACATCTTGGACCCATATCACTAATTTTTTGGGTAGATGGACCCATATCACTAATTAGGTAAACAAGTTACCGATTGGGAATTAATTCATTTCTATTCACTCTTCAGGTGTCCTTTTAATATGTGAATTTTGGAATTTAATAAGGCTAGTTAATTAATTACATTTACTAGTTTTGATCTAAACTCTTTTTCATTATATATCTATAGAAGTTAAATCTTTTTTTTCAGTTTTTGATGAAGAAAGGCGATTATTTTAGTATTTTCATTTCAAATGATCATGCAACAACTACCTGAAATACATGGACCTGGTCCACCCATGATCTAACCCTGCCCGAATTGAATGAAATTATCAGAGATTGAAGCGTTTGGGGGAGGAAATGACTACACCCAACAGGGTTAGTTAGATGGTGGATTAGGTATGAAGTTGCCAGTCATCTGATTTTATATAATTAGGTCTAGTCATTCTATGCCTACCACATGCATGAAGTAAGACTGTTTTACTCTAACTTTATAAATTAGGGAATTTCAAGGATAGCAGTGGGTGGGTTTGGTTTGGAAAGTTGATTAATGCTGCCAAAGAGAGAGAGATGTGTCTTTTTTAGTGTCTATACATGAATCATTCAACAACACCAATTTCAAATTTTGCCTCATTTAAAAACTTTCATTTGTGTAAGTAAATTCTACTGCAAACTGAAAGATCAGTAAATGTTGGTCCATGTCAAGACAGACACTCAATGACAATAAGAAAGACAACTACTGAAAGCACACACACAGATATTAAGTTTTGAAAACAAATCAACCAGAAACAACTAATCCATTTTTACCTGCCTTAACAACTTTTGTCCCATTTGTTTGTGATGTCAAAAGGGCTGAAACCTTTTATTTTTCTCTTGTTTGAATAGGGCTGAAACTAGTTAAGGATTGAAAATTCGAAAACCCAGGAGCATAAAACAGCAAGTATAGCGGCTAGACTTTGACAGAAAGGTTGGATTTTCAAAAACAGTTAAAACCCATGTGAAAGAGGATCGTTTATGTCACACCAGTAAGCAACAACCTTAATTTCAGGCGACTTTTGGCATTTATTGGTGATCCCAAGAGATATTTACCTGAGAATCAAGACAAGATCCCAAAAAAAAAATTTCCATTCGTTTGGCTCGAGGAGCATCTATCCTTCCATTCCTCACAAAACCAATAGACAAGGATCGATCATCTGATGGGACATTCAATATTGCTTGGATTTTATAGCCGTAGCTCACTGTACCTGTGGCAAGGGGGAGGATTTCCAGCCATTGAGATGCTCAACCTTTATCCAGAGCAAATTTTCCACACAAGGTAAATGCGCTCAACACTCTGCAGATATATATAGTCTTGTAAAAATTCTAAGCTGATCCCTAGGACCCCAGTGAAATAACCTAGGTGTTGACTTGTTGGGCCCTGAGTTCTCTATTTTCCTTCTCTATTTGTGCTAGGTTTCCGGCTCGGGGTGTCAATTGGACTGGATTTGGTCAAATTCGATCCAGTCTAATGTGAATCCATTATAAATGGATCAGGTTCAATCTAATCCAATGAATATTTTGGACCGGTCCAATTTAATGTCTGGACCGTTCAATCTGTTCAAATTTGTTTTACTTTAGATTAATTCTAATCCAAACCTGGTCCATTGGCACCTATATTCTTATCTATTATCAATGGACCAGATATTGGCTCAATCCAACCCAATCCAATATAAATTCATATGGATGAACCAGGACCAATCCAAGCCAATAAATACTTTGCACCATTAAGTCTAGACTGGTCTGATTCCATATGCCTTGTTGGTCCGATCAATCCATCCAAATTGATTTTGGTTTGGACAGGGTCAAATCCAAAACTGGTCTCTTGACACCCCTATTTCGAGCTTTTGGATTAAATCATGAACCCGTTATGATCGTCATGAATCTGGATTTGCTCCTTATAGAGCACACATCTATTTCCAGCTTCTGGATTAAATCATGAACCCTTTATGATCATCATGAATCTGGATTTCCTCCTCATAGAATACGCCTCACACCAACCTCATAACACTTTCAGCTGTGCATTGAAAACATATTCCATACTTGATTCTGTCATTCATGGTGACGTGTTCATGGCTGCAATGTTCTGTGATATTGGTTTGAGGAATGCTCTCTGAGGAGCAAATCCAATTTCTGATCATCATGATCTTAGGGATCAGCTTAGTATTAGTGGCTTATAGTGCCAATTCTGATTAATCAGGGTGATTAAGGTGCCCACAATGAGGAAGGACCGCAAATAGTCCAGTTCTACTGATCATAATACATTGTTAGTCATGTTCACCCAGCTGCACATAGGGAATATCGGTGATATAAAATATAATAGATGTTATTAATGTGCGATTGGATAAATGTGACTAGCAATGTGTTATAGTCAGCAGATTCAAACTTGACTGCAAATGTGTTAGATCAAACTGAATAGGTCTCGATACAAATTTGATTCATTAGCATTTGAATTTGAATAAAATCTTATCAATATTGAATCCGGATGGAATTCCTATATTGAATAATATTAACAAAACAAATTAATATTATGCAGATATAAACATATATTAAATATTAGGGTAAAAGACTTAAGCCTTCCACAGGTTTATGTTAAATGCTAAGACCTCTACTCTATTTTGAAGTAGCGCTTCTAAGTTCATTGCCCATGAATTAACTCATTGTTGTGCTTTGTTGTCTAGAAAAACTATTCACATTGGCCAATCCATGGTTTTGAAAATCGGACTAGAAATGGAATCATTTTGACCACTGGTTCCTGGGTTAAATGGTCTGACCATCCAGTATTAAGCCTGGTCAGGTGGTTTTGACTCCAAAACCAAACCAGAAGCATTGACCGGTTCTTGGGTCAACTGGTCCAACCGTCCAATCTTGTTCAGTTTTCAAAACCATGGGCTAATCAATCTTTGCAACCAGACTAGACAACCATATCGGATAGGTGCTTCTCAGCTTCCTGTATAGTGAGGCACAACAGCTCTACAGGCTCTTCAATGTCATCTAGAGTAATATTGTGACACGACCAAATATCTTATGTTCAATAATCCTCTGTTTTAAGATAATACGACATTCTACTACCTTGTCACTGAAAAGCCTCTAAGGCCATGTTTGGTTCAATTCTCATTTTTTCTTATTCTTATCTAAGATGAAATTCTAAAACGGACAAGAATGGGTAAAAATAGCCAGAATGAGAAAATATTGCAAGGAACCAAACACTTTTTTTCTAAAAATGAATTCTTTTTTGATTGACAAGTGTCCAATGTAAAAGTATTTTTGTAAAAGTGCTTTCATAAAAGTAAGTGTTTTGTAAAAGTATTTTTCTAAAAGTACTTTTATAAAACTAATTTTATAAAACTAATTTTATAAAAGTACTTCCATAAAAGTGCTTTTATAAAAGTTCTTTCGTAAAAGTACTTTTATAAAAGTTCTTTCGCAAAAATACTTTTATAAGTGTTTTTATACAAGTGCTTTCATTAAAGTGCTTTTATAAAAGTATATTCATAAAAGTGCTTTTATAAAAGTACTTCCATAAAAGTTCTTTTGTAAAAGTATTTTTGTAAAAATTCTTTCGTAAAAGTACTTTTATAAAAGTTCTTTCATAAAAGTACTTTTATACAAGTGCTTTTATTAAAATGCTTTCATAAAATTGCTTTCATGTAAAAGTACTTTTATAAAAGTATCTTCATAAAAGTGCTTTTATAAAAGTACTTTCGTAAAAGTGCTTTTACAAAAATGTTTTCATACTTTTGCAAAAGTTCCTTTGTAAAAGCACTTTAGTGCTTTCATAAAAGTGTTTTTGTGTAAAAGTACTTTTATAAAAGTGCTTTGATAAAAGTACTTTTATTAAAATGTTTTCATGTAAAAGTGCTTTCATAAAAGTACTTCCATGGTAATCTGCTAGTAAACATTTATGGCGGGCAGTTTTATAGGCAGAGTTTTCTCAAAGAATGAAAATGAGCAAAATGGGGCATGATTATTTTTCATGCTGCAGGCTACCTCAATTTTTATGTTTTGGACTGATTTTTTATTCTAAAAAGAATGTGGCCCATGACAAGAATTTTGTAACCAAATTCTTGCCCAAAATGAGCAAAAATTAAAAAAATGAAGGCCAGAACAGTAAACCAAACATGGCCTAAGCATGTATTATTCTCATTCTCAAACTCTGTCCTATATATCTCCCATATATAATTGTCCATTGGATCACCTCAACTGTGATCAGCTATTTCAAGATCAAACTAAAATTTGGAATTAGAATAGATTCTTATCTTCCAAAACCTTTGTTCCTTCCAATAACAGCAACCCAAAAAAATAAAAGGCAACAACAAGAACAAGAACAGCTAATAGCTAATAAAGCCAGTTATTCATCTACCGAATATAATAAGAAAGGAATGAACAATAGCAATATAGAATTGAGAGAAAAGAGTCGAGAAAAAAAAGAAAGGTACGGTAAGAAAAAAATACTGAACAATACCGTATTTAGGAAGGACAAAACAAGTTATTCATGTATAATAAAAAAAAAATGCCATTATCTTGCAGCGCTGATGTCAGAGATGGGAGGTCTGATGTTTAAATCTAATCCATAATTTAGCGCAAAGGGTATATTAGACTTTTTAACAATTCTGTCAAATATAACAGTAAATGCATATGATGGGTCAGGGGGGAGGTCTAATGGTTAAATCTAGTCAATAATTTAGCCCAAAGGGTATATTAGACTTTTTAACAATTCTGTCAAATATAACAGTAAATGCCTATGATGGGGTGAGGTCGATCTTTTTCAAAAAAAAAAAAAAAGTCTTAGTATTTATCAGGGGCGGAGCCAAGATTTTTCTTGGGGGTGGGGGGCGTCAAACACTAATATGCTTACTTAAACATATGTCTTAACTTTCATATTAAAAATGCTAGCAATTAAAATAAAATCTAATATATGATTTTAAATACCAAAATTCTAAGATTAATATACAAGATTTGTTTTCTTGTACTTTCAAGATCTCCTTAGCTCCTAATCCAAAATTTTGTGGTTTTATTGCTTATTAGATTAGTTCAATAGTTCTAATTTGAATTTCGTAACTAAATTCAAATTTTTTTATTATGTTTATACATTTGTTTTCGTTAGATATTTTCTCGTCTGTTGTTTTCAAGATAAAATATTGAAAATAATAAAATTGTTTCACTCATCAAACTGTTAAGTGGTTTACGGTTTTGATTGAGTGTTTTTCTATTATTTTTCAATTGTTGTTTAACCTTTTATATATATTTTCTTTTTTTAATTGGATTTTCTTGTTTTTTGCCTTTTTAATTAGAAGGGGTCGAGTGGCTAGGTCAAGGCAGGTGGGTGAATTGGGTAAAGGCACAAGGCGGGTAGCTAAGTGCAAGTGGGTGGGCTGGGTATTGGGCAAGCCCAGGCTGGTGGGCTAGGTAGTGGGTAGGGGGTAGACCTGTTCATGGGCCGGGTGGCCCGACGGCCCGGCTCGGCCCCCGGATGGGTTTGAGCATGTGTTTTAGCCCGCGGGCTTGACCTTGGGCCTAAAAGCCCAAGCCCGACTATTTTACGGGCTGGGCTCGGGATTTGTTAAAAAAGCCTGGCCTGAGCCCGGCCCGGCCCGACTTTTCCTAAACTACCTAACCCTAACTCTAAATACTTAAAATTTTTCCTTTCATTCTCCTTTCTCATTCTCACTCTCAGAAGCGGCTCTCATTTCTCCCTCTCAACTCTCAATACAGGTGAACCCAATTGCACCTGCGAACTCAGTCACCCAGGCGCACCATTTTCATTCTGCGAACTCAGGCACCAACAACTAGCACCATCAGATCTAGATTGTCTCTCTCTCTCGAATGGTGAGCTCTCTTTTTCTCTCTCTCTCTAGTCGGCACTGTTGTCATCTTCTATCTTCTCACTTTCTCAGTTTCTATTCTCACTCTCAAACCCCTAGGAATCGACAAACTCAACAGGCACCATTCTCTCTCAATCCTCAGAGGGCACCGGCGCTCAGACTCCCAAGTCGAGCTTTGGGTTCAGGCCCGGGCTTCGGGCTTTTTATGAGGGCCAGGCTCAGACCCAAGTTTTAGGCCCGTTGGTCAGATCGAGCTCGGGCTTGGGCCTGAAAAGTTTATGTTAATAAAGAGCAAAAGCCTTGCCCGAAGCCAGCCCATAAACAAGTCTAGTAGGGGGGCAAGTGTAGTCATGCAAAGTGCTTATGAGTACTGGCAAGTCGTGGCATGTGCCTATGTGAAAGTCCCATTTGGGACTTTTGTTGAACATATGGAGCTCATTCAGGTGCAGGGAAGTAGGTTCTTATTCAATTTGTGACTTTAGCTCTACATGTTTACGCCATGTCATGCTTTCTTCAACCAAAATCTCTGTGTAACAACATTTCCAAAATTCAGATAAACTTTTATTAGGGTGATTCTCATAGGAAGAAGATTCGCTGAATCAACTACAGTATCCTTTGCAAAAATAGGAATGCAAGTGGCTTGGGTTTTAGAGACCCGTGTGCTTTCAACAAAGCCCTCCTAGTTAAACAAGTTTGGAGAATCTAAAGAAACTAGAACTCTCTCTTTAAGTAGAGTCCTTAAGGCTAGATATTTCTCAAGAGAGACTTATCTCATTGTCAAGGATCAAAATATCGGTATCGAGTATTGTATCGGAAAACTTAGATACGGATACAGACACGGATATGGATACGGATACGTTTTGAAAATACATGGATACAAACGAAAGATATGAAAACACATGGGTATGTTAAGAAAATAGATACAAATTTCGTAAATACATCAACTACACTAGGTTTAAAATCAAAATAGTTACAAATAAGATATAAATACATAAGAAATGTATATTTTAATGGTATATATAAAGGAACTAGTAAACATGTACATGCATTTGCACGTGACAGTATCTCCAAGACAAAACTATTTACAATTCATGGACAGTTTTTGAACAATTATAAGTGGGCAATTTCTTAATTGTTATAAGTGGACAGTTTTTGAATAGTTATAAGTGGGCAGTTTTTGAAGTGAGAGTAAAGGACATATATGCCTGTTGTATGTTACTTAGATAAGGGGTAAAATGTCTAATGAAAAGTCCAGAAAATGGGGTTCTTCACTCTTTTATTAGTAGTATAGATATATTACAACTAATATTATGGGATGCATAGATATCATACAACTTTGTTGATAATCCATCAATCAGGAGTCTAAGACTCATGTTATGTAGAACTTTACAAATTAACACATGCATAAAACCATTATTATATTATATTCTATTTAATCCAAGATACAAACAAATACTATTATATTTTAATTACTATATTAATTATTTTCTAATTTAATATTTTTACTCTTCAACATTAACAGAAAAGACCAACCAAATATTAAATTTTGAAATGTTTGATAAACAATATATTTATTTTTGTAAATAATAAATATGTTATTATAAAATGTAAATCAAAATATCAATTGATAATTTATAAAATATATAATGTTAACTTAAAATATTTCATATCTATATATTAAAATTTTTAAAAGCATATAATATTGCAAATTCATAATTTTTAAATACTAAAATGATTATTCTATTATTAACACTTTTATGTCAATATTTTTTCTGAAATAATAAATAATTTTTATATGAATTTAAATTAGTGTATTTAATAGATTCAATATAATATTATATTCTTGGATATTTTGTAAATAATTTTTTTTTATTTTTATAAATAATAAATATGTTATTATTTAGTGTAAATTAAAATATCAATCAATAATTTATAAAAACATATTAAAATTATATAATATATGAATTTTAAGTACTAAAATAATTATTCTATTATTAATATTTTTATTTGTATAAATTTATTGAGTAAAAAATCAATTTTTGATATAAATATAAATTTGGTAGATTATTTATTTTATTTATATTTTTAATATTATTCTATTTAATTTTAAGTTGGAATTGTTGAATATAAAGGTATGACATTTATTCAGATTATATGTTTACAATAAAGATAAATAACAATAATTGTATTCCATTTATCATTACAAACTAAAAGATGGCTTAGTGGCTTAAATCGCTGAGCACCTAAGTCGCAAATAAAGCCTATGTTCAAATCACATTAAATGTAATTGTTTTTAGGATAGATCTTATGCGCGTATGGTGTATTTGTGTATTGTGCGTATTGGTCCATATTGGCCGATACACACCGTACCATATCATAGCGATACACGGGTCATATGGGGCTGGCATAGCATATGTGTTCGAAGGGAAATTTTAAAAAAAGGGTAAAATATAAAATCCTCCCCTGAGTTTTTTGAAAATCTTATAAACCTCCCCTATGTTTTGATTTTAACATAATCCTCCCCTGTAGTTTTGAAAAAAGCTATAAATACCTCCCTTCCATTAGAGTTTCATTAACTTAGAAGAAGAATTTACTAAATACCCTTAAATACCAAGTATCATCCTCCTCTTTATGAGATGTATACTTCTACATCAAGTTCAACAAGAACAGAGCAAGCTTCTCTTTAAAACAAAAGCATCTCAACAAATTCACTAACAACATTACTGTAGGTTTCAGCAAGATTTCAACAGGCAATTGATAATCTTAATTTTGATTCCATGTTTGATTTCTCTAGTTTGTCAATATTTTTGCTCTTGGGGATCAATCCGTGTGGAAGGCAATTTCTTTGACTTTGTTCATGTTAAATTTAATAAAACAATCCAGGTAAGATTGAGAGAAATAGGTTGGCGCTTAATACTTAATAGAACTTTGAAATTTTTTTCTGTTTAATGATTTGAGATCGTGTTAGGAATTTCTTTGAACACTTAGAGTACTGTCATGCACATCATATGAACGCATTATAAAGATGAGTTCAGTACGGTTGAAGCATTTTTGATAGATTAAATAATTCTGAAAATTATTGTTAAATTACTTAAGTAGTAAAAGGAATCGCTTAGAACCATTTAACAGGCATCTCCACGAAGTCTCTAGACTGTAGTTCCTATTTGCCTATCACCTAAAAAAAAAACCAGAAAATGAAAAGAAAAAAATAGGAAAGAAATAGAATGAAGAAGAAAGAGAGAGAAGAAGAATAAAAGAGACGGAAAATTAAGAAAATGTGAAAAATAAATAAAATAGAGTAAAAGGATAAAAAAATGAGTGACGATTGGTTAGCTCAATTGAGACAGAGAAGTGGAAAAAACAGGGGTAGGAGATTGGTTTTCTTCGGTTACCACTTTAAGGGTAAATGTGGTATTTTAAGAAAATTAATGTATTACGTTAGGGTTTTCGGCCAAAAAAACTAATAAGAGGGAGGTATATGCACCACTTTTCAAAACTATAAGAGAGAATTCTGTTCATATCAAAACACAGGGGAGACTTATAAGATTATCAAAAAACTCAGGCGAGGTTTTTGTATTTTACCCCCCCAAAAAAAAAGTATCCTTGGAGAATTGGTGATGGTCGCAATGTTGATGTGTGAGCTGATCCCTGGGTTCCCACTTTAAGAAACTTTAGTGTCCCCTATGATAAACCTACAAACTTCCATTTCAAAAGTCAGTAAACTTATAGACCTAGAGTCCCATTCGTGGAGAGTTAACATGATTAGAGAACTTTTCCCAGCTCCTGTCAGAAGCCCTCAAAATTTACATCCCCTCAATCTCTTGCTGGGATACCATCAATTGGGTGCTATCAAAGTCTGGTACTTTCTTAGTTAAGTGTGCATATTTGGTTGCAAAGCCCCTACATGAAAATGCTGACTTACATCTGCAGGATCCTGGGAGCCTAAATCCAAATCTTTGGAAGCTACTTTGGAAATCCCACCTGTACCCGAAAATTAAATCCTTTTTGTGGAAGGCAACTAATGAAGGCATTCCTGTTAAAGTCTCCATTGCTTTGAAAATTCAGAACTCTGAGGATCTCTACCCGCTTTGTAAATCTAGTTCTAAAACAACAAGCTATTCTCTCCTTTTCTGTGAAGCAGTAAAACCAATATGGTATGCTTCTAGCCTGGGTCTAAGATTGAATTCTACCCAAAATACCTCTTTTAAAAATTGGCTGCAATCTTGGGTCTGCAACAACTCTTTCTCCAAAGCATATCTTCGATCAAAATTTCTTTTCTACTGCGGCTATCATTTATTGGTGCATTTGGCTGAGAAGAAACAAATTGGTTTTTGAAAATTATTTAGAGGATCCATGGTAACTTTGGCTTATGTGAAGAGGATGATGCAGGAATACCATCAGCTTCAGCCTCTGACCCATATCCCAGCACCTTTGGGTCCCCCAAGTAAAAGCAACAACTCTCATCTCTGTGCCCCTCACGCAAGTTTTGCCTTATCTAGACAAATGGGAGTTTTATCCGAGGCTCTTATGCTGGTTATGGTGTTTTGATATTAAACTCTAGTGCTTCTTTTGTGGCAACAAAAGCAGTTAGTAACACTCCTTGTTCAGCCTTATTTTCTGAAGCTGCAGCTATATATGCTTCATGGCATCCAACTAGTAAAGCAACTGGGGTTTCTAATCAAGGAGGAGTTTGCGGATCTGAACTATGTTTTTTGGTCTTATGTCAATCCTTAGACTCTTTTTGTCACCCTTTCCAGTGATGAAGCCAAAAGTGTTCTTTGATCTATGAACTTCTGAGTGAGCCCAATGTAGAAGCTTGGGTGGCTAACCCTTATCATAGCCAAAACACCTAGCAATCAGTCTCTGGAATCTCTCAGGGGTACTTTTACTAAAAAAAACTTCGGATTTATTCAGATTAATCTTCTAACCAAAAGCCCTCTCATAGAGATCAACAGAAGTTAAAGTTAGGAGTTCATTTGCTTCACTCAAGTTTGCTTTAGAGAAGATGAAACTATCATCAGCATAAAAAAAGGTGGGTAATTGCAGGAGCTCTATGATTCACTTTCAGACTTGAGATGGCTTTTAAGTTTGCCTTTGTGGTTAGGGTAGCTGAAAGAGTCTCAGAGACCAACAAAAATAAATAGGGAGATAACAAAGGGTCCCCTTGTCTCAAGCCTCTCAAGAGATGGATAATTCGACCAAGAGAGCCATTTAGAAGCACTCTATAAGACACTGTACTACCAACCGAGGGCTGGTTCGTTGGTGTGTAAGCTCGAATCCCACAACCAGCACTTTGGAGAAAAAGAGGTCAAGGGGTGAGTTTTATATATATATGACATTATACTAACACATTGCATGATCTAGTTCCTCTAGACACGGCCAAACCCCATTTTAAGCATGACGTTATCCAAAAGGTTGCACTCTACTCTATCATATGCCTTCATCATATCCAACTCGAGGGCCATGAATCTACCTTTGGACTTTGATTTTTTCATGAAATGAAAAAGCTCATGGGCTGAGGAAATTGTCTGAGATTTTCCTATCTAAGATAAAGTCACTTCGGTTGGGGCTTATCAAATTGTTCATCACTTTTTTTATCCTATTAGCCAATACTTTTGCTATTATTTTATAGGGTGTATTGCAGAGGCTAATAGGTCTAATGTGAGAAGCCAGCTCCGAATTGTTTACCTTTGGGACTAGGGTAATGATAGTATTGTAGAGGCTGATAGGCTAATTGTAGTGAATGACCTGGAGGCAGTCCATGAATTCTTTAATTCTGGGGAAATGTTGAAAGAGGAAAGGGTGTTGATCATAGATACATACTGCAAACAAAAACATGCAAAATTGAATTGGGTAAAAATCTTGCATTTGGTTTTGATTTGAACTGCCAACAAATGTAGCCTTTGTTTTCATTTGTTTGCAGTGAAATTTTTAGTCGCTTCAGATTTTAGTTGTTTGGTTTCTTTGTGTTGAAGCCAAATGATTTGGCCACCACTTTGCATTGTATAGGGGAGAATGAGAGTGGGAGGAAAGAAATGCAATTCTTTGTGTAAAACTTGAGTTCAAATCAGCCCCCCACAACGTCCCACAGCACATTTCCGCCGCATCTCCCGATGATGACATCATCATTTCTAATATTATCATTGAGAGATGTTCCCAATACATGGAAGGGATGTTCTGTGGGATGTTGTAGGAGGCAGTCTTGTGGGGGGTTGATTAGGTCTCGTAAAACTTGCACTACTAATAGATGTAAACTCTATCTCTCTCTACTAAGGATGTCTTTTTGCTTACAATGCAAATACTGAACTGGTGGAAATATGGATTTTGGTTTAGGTTTGTATTTATTTGTTTATACAAAAGTGCCTTAGGCTGTGTTTTGTAATGGTGTAAAACCCGAATCAGTGCTATATTGCATTCCGGCATGGTGTTGCAGGCATTTGGAAGAGATGTTAATGAATATCACAAAATGATACAAACCCACCAATCCATGTTAATAATCCTCATAAATTGACGGGAAGTTCACATTGGTCTTATCGATGTAAACCTTTCCCTCTCTTCTCTATTAAAGAAAATGGCCAATATCTAAGTAAATTGCATCTCCAATCCCCTCTTCTTCCCTCAGAGACAAATCTACCGTAGGCAACCAAAGGTAAATGGCTCATCTGGAGAATTAGTTTACGCATAGACAATCCTTCTGAAAGCAAGAAGTAAATGGTTCATCCATTGGGAACTTGGCTGACCGGGCCAAAACATATGGCCCATTGTGTAATTGTATACTAGTTTTAGCTGTTTTTAATTAACAAGACCCCAAGCCAGCATAATATCCTTTAGCCAAACTAATTTGACCATGAATCCTGAACCGTGTTTAGAAAGAGTAAGGAAAAGATTAAGGTATTGTTTGATAAGTTTTTTAGGAAGATCTTTCAATAGTTTATATGACCAAAAGACGTATTGAGCTTTTGATATCTTGTTTTTAAAGATCAATGCCATTTCATAAGTATCCTAATCCATCATGGTCTACTGGGCTGTAAAATGAAAGATTTTAGGTGTGGGAAGGCAGGAACTAACTTCATTTGAAGTTTCCTAATTTCCAGCCGCTTTGAGCTTTCTGGTGTGTGGGTCTTTCTGGCTTCCCGCGCGTTTTATTGCGAAATGACAAGACCAGATGTGGGGTCTTCCAATTAAGCTCTGAAAGCTCAAAATACCGCATGAAAATACTTACCAAATGCCACCTAATAAAACATGGGCTGAAGTGGTAAATGTTTCAGGGGTATTCGCTGATTGTAACAATTTTTTTCTATTCATTTTTTTTTTCAAAACAAAAAACAATTATCACTAAAAAAGAAAAAAAATATATCGTTTCTTCTGATGTAGCAGATGTCTTCATTTTAAAAAATTAAAATCATACGTATTGGTGAAAACTGAAAATCCCTTAAAAACATGGCTTTTGATAGAGTTGGGAGAACACATTCATTATAAGCACTTAGATGAATATTTTCAAATTTTTTTAACACCTATGCCTTGAAATTCCTCCAACCTACCCCTGAAAAAAATTAAAGACAATTTTTAACAATTGTCAGAATATTTATAAAATGCTCACCGAATATACTTTTTACATTGTATCTACTAGATCCTGTCTCAACTCAGGGGCCCAGGCTTGATGCAGTGTAAATTCTTTAAATTGGGTATCAATTTGCAGTTCTATTCACCGAAATTACCTGAAATCCTTTTGAGCTACAGATACCATTTAGGACCAGGGCTCCTTGTTTAGCAACTCTTTGAGTCCCTTCACCTACATATGAGGTCCATAGGCCATACCATGGAGAACCTATGGTTATGTGGTTTTGATCCTGTCCCTGCCATTTGGGGGGGTGCCAATTGAAGAATTAAATGAAATAGATCCATTCCTGTTATTCTTAATTCTAATGAACTTTATTCCATCGTTTTATGCGAGATCTCAACTCTTCGAGTCCCTTCACCTACTTGAACATTAACCCTCCCCTTCCACATGATATTTGAAACCCCACCCCATTCACATAAAATAATTTTTCCATTTCCCAAAATACTCTCATATTCAATTTATAAACTTCAAACCTCTTGACCTTTCAACTTCCCCCTTCCCCTACATGACTATAACTTTCCTGACTTCAACCAAGCACTACCGATGGCATTTCATCAAACCATCATAACATATACACCCCTCAACCATTAATCTTAAGCCATGCCATTCCCCAACAAAGTTTAAAGCTAGATTCCACAAAACCAAGTGGATTTCCTTAACTTCAAACAAAACCCGCACTATTACCAAGTTCTTCAACCTACTCATACGCGGGTTGAATTTTTTGAACATTCCAGGCTTCCATAGGCATTCCCTCTGGCCAAAAATGTTTGCATGTTCAAAGCATGAAGGGGAATCCCAAATACATGGATCCAAACAAGAGTCTTCAACCCCACTTCTTAAACTACACCAACTAGCCGATTCCATTTTCCTAGTCTGAGATCCGTCTATCTTATTTTTCCCAATCTGAGATCTAGTGATCTTATTTTAATAGACTCTCAATCTAACACTCCCTCTACCTCTTCCTTTATACTCAATATAAACATAAAGAAATGGACATCGATTTTTCTAATTTTAACATTTCCTTTCAAATTACTTCAGTCCCCCTTGGCATGACCAATTACTTTAGCCCTATTCCCTACCTCTATTGCTCTATTCTGCTACTCAAGCATCTAACGATCTAACAGGTCAAACTCCTCTATAGTTCAAATATATTGGGGAAGATCCACATGACCCTCTTCTTGCAACAAGTGAAGCCAAACTAATAAGAGCCAGTGTCGAAGTCATCCAAGATGGTCTTAAACTCATTTGTGGCCCTGAACTCGGCCACAACCTCCTCTTTGGCTCGAGCTACTCTCGCATTGGCCTCTTCCGCCAGCTTCTTTGCTAAAGTAAGTTTCCCCCTTATCTCATGTACCTGATGACTCAATTTCTTGTTCTCCTCCTCCTTAGCCTTGGGTACGTTCTTGACCTCTTCCACCAGCTTCTTTGCCAAAGTCAACTTCCCCCTTAGCTCATGTACCTGATGGCTCAATTTCTTGTTCTCCTCCTCCTAGAGCTTGGGTATGTTCTTGGCCTCTTCTAGCTCAACCTTCATCGCTGCTCCGGTGCCCTTCATCTCATACTTGCATAGACCATGCAGCCTATTCACGACATGGGTGACTACACACACATTCTGCAGAACACAGAGCTAATAGAAATCCAAGGTCTATAAGTTACCAAAAACCTAAGGAAAGAAACATACTGCAATGGCCTCATGGGGCCAATCTTTTAAAGGACCCACTTGTGCGGCCCATGATCTCAAGCCTAATTTCTATGAGTAAAACCGCCTAAGTGAGCTACTCGGCCACACCCACCTTCTATAGTGTGTCCCCACGATAGATATTCCACAACGGCCAAAAGACATTATCCTCAGGTTGCCCCAAGGTCTAACCCTTTGAGCATCTCCTTGAAGTCACTTGTAAGTGGCTTTGGCCTGCCTAATGTTGTTCCTCAAGCTTGGCCACCCTTAACTTCTTTAAGGGCCTTAGTGCATAGTCCTTGACCCTCTATTGAACTAGGGACACTACCACATCCAACGGCATTGCCTTTTTCCTCACTACCACTTGCTAGAAGTGCCTCTTCCGCTACTCTTCATTGGGGTCTATAATGATGTTTGCATGGTACAACTAGATGGTTAGTACTTGAAAAAATAAGAAAATGAGAAGAAGAAAGTATGCCCTCAGCAAGCAAGCTTTAGAAATCAACCAGTCAGAGGTGGCAAAAATCCTTTTCGAACCAACATAGACAAGGCCAATGTCATACTATCCTTCTCAAACAGCTCTACAGTCTTTGGAGCCTTCAATCTAGTCTTCGAGATGATCAAGTTGGGCCCTAGAGACCATTCATCCTTATGCTTCACAAAGACCCCCCCCCCCCCTTTCTAGTGATAAACCAAGGAGGCCTCAATGAGCACATTCATGTTTGGCCAAGCTAAGAAGTAGTAATAGCCCTACTGGTGCTTATTCAAGTGGAGAAGACTATGGAAAATAGGAAAGGTCATCAGGATATCATGGATAATGCAAAAATAAAGAAGTCTAACTAGGTACCTAAAAGAGTTTGACATCAACTAGATGGGCAAAACTCGATGCCACCTCAACACGGATACCAACCATAAATTTAAAGGGAATCTAACATCTATTACCTAACTCCCCTTATACACATAGAGTTCACTCGACCTAGGTGAGTTTTCCCTCTCTCCATGCTCTAAACACCTCAACTCATACTCGAGAAGGATGCAATACAACTCCCTGATCCTTTGTATATCGGCCTCTCAAAGAATGCCAGGAACCAAGGCAAAGCACTCAAAGACCCTAGCTAGGGCCTCAAGCTCCTCATTTAATATCTCAACCTTGGTTTTCAGTTTGCCCATGGACCTTATCCAGAATGAAGAACTCGTCGAATTATTCTTAAACTTCAGGCTCCACTTAAGTCACATTCTCCTCAACCTCGACCTCGTTGGCATTAGCCATATCCTCCTTGACCTTGGCATTGTTGGCATCGATCTCAAGGATCATAGACCCCCAAATACGAAGATGAAGACATCTTACTGAAAATAAATTAAGCACAAAAGCACTAGACGAGGACGAGGATTAGTCGAACCATAAAAGGCACTCTTGCTCAAATGACAAAGTAAATGGCTCACCCCTCACCTTATATAGAGGTAACTAATAACCAAATCAAAGCCAATCAACAATCCAAATCAAACCCCACACTCCATATAAAAGTGTGAGTTCGGGAAGATGAAAATATGTAACCCATAGTCCGTCCATTAAAATTTCAAAATCTAAATTATACCATGTATGAACCATCATCATTACTTCAAATCATAAGCTGAGCAGCTCAACCAAGGCCCAAAATCACAATTGAGTTCCACACTCGAGCTTGTCCTCTAGACGTAGCCAAGCACCTTCCTCCTCAATTAAAGAATTAGTGGGGGTGGGGGACTAGTAACGAGGTCGTGCTACGGCCTGATTGACTTGTCACATCAGAGTTGACGTAGCAGAAGATCCAACCACTAATTCAACCACATCAGTAGTCCAAAGCATCATTGCGTGATAAAGGCAACAACCACTAAGAAAACCGAAGACATTGAACAAAGAAGAGAATGTGGTGGACAATGAGCCCTCAACAACCCCCCACAACAGAGTCGCAGAACCACCTTGGAACCTTAGACGAGAAAGTTGTATAATGATCATTTGATTCAAAAAAGTTTCATTATTGAAAGGATAGTATTGTCTCATCAATTATTAACAATTTTCTACACAAATGAACAAGTGATTTACCCGAGTCTCAAGAGAGAATTATTTACCCAACTGAACCACTCAAAAATCATTTTTTGTAGAACCCACTAATACTGAAATGTGAGAATGTAGATTTATTTCTTTCCCTTGAGACCCACCACCTTACCTGCCCCAACTTCTCAAAAAATGAATAAGAGGCCTTAGTGTATCCACATATATCTTAATTATGATTTTGAACATGTGTGAATTCAACTTTTGAAGACAATTTGTTCTCACTTGTATGTTTCCATTAATAGGAAGATGTTGCCAATGGACAGCTACAAGGGTTACGAGTACAATGTGACAATAGATTTTGAGGATGAAATTTGAATTCCTTGTGCATTCACTTTTTTCCACAATATAGGTGAGTATAGTTTGCTTTTTAAACCCTAAGCATGATTCCCCATCACCTTTGCATCATAGATGCACCCTTAAGAAAACAATGAAAATTATGAGTGAAACTGTGAAATTTCGTCCAATTTGTCAAGGCAATGTTTGGTTCAACTCATTCTTTCCCATTCTTACCCACGATGAAATTTAAAATGAACAAGAATGTATAAAAATGGGTAAAATTAGAAAATATAGTATGTACCAAACACTATTTTCTCTAAAAAATGAATTCTATCAAATTGGCAAGTGTCCTATGTTGCTCATTTCATTCTTACAAAAAAAGCAAGCAAACAAACAAACAAAAAAAAAAAAACCATTAGTGGTCATAAACCATCGCTGGATGGCCAGCAATCAATGCCCATTGGTATAAGCTTCCAAGATAGTCTATGGTCCACCAATTAATATTAATGCTGGTGGTTATGTAGATTTAGGCCGTTGGTTTATGACCCCTAGCATATATGAAAATGAGTGCATGACTATTTTTCATGCTGCAGGTAACTTCAATTTTTGTACCTTTTAACTGATTTTTCATTGAGAAGATTAAGGCCTGTGACAAAAATTTTGTAATCAAACACTAATTTTATTCGTTGTTACCCATTCTTGCCTAAAATGAGCAAGAATTAAAAAAAAAATGAGGCCCAGATCAGCAAACCAAACATGGCCTAAGCATCTCTGAACTCATGCCAAACGCATCAAATTCCTGCAACCATGGAAAAAGCTACTCATAAGAAAGAATATTACAGCCAACTTAAAAGAACATTACAATGCCTTGAGTTGAATAATTCTTGGTTTTCAAAACTAGACCGGACCAGACAATCAGAGAAGAAAAACCAGAAACTGGACACCTATCCGATTCCATTTTACCACAGAACTGTCTTTTGGTCAAAATCATTGATTTGGTCAGCAAACCAATGTCCCAAACGGTCGAACCATTCAAACCATCCAACAGTTTTTCGCCATTTTTATTTTTATCAGAACAGGCCGCCATTCAGTTCAAACAGTCAGACCATTCGACCTAAGAACTGGACCCCTTAACAGTCCGTCATCCGATTCAGTTTTAAAAACCTTGGGATAATTTATCCCAAGATCAACTAATCATGGAAAGTAATGATATTCTAATGCATGGAAGGACAAAAAAAAACAGACTCTAAAGATTCTTGGGAGAAGTACCGATCAGCCCAGCTCAGAATTTACTAGCCACGAAGTACAGGGGGAATGCATCCTGACCGTGAATTGATGCCAAATTCACGGGCAGGATGTGGTTTATAGGGGGGAAGAAGGCTAATCGTAGGGGGTGGCTGGAATTCAGAATTCTGCATCATGTGTATTCGTACTTTTCCCAAGATTCTTCGTATTGTACAAATAACTTCCTCATTGAGGCCACACCAGTTAAATAAACTTCATTTTTTGGTACAAAAGCGAAGCATAAACTTCAAAATCGCATTATAGCAGCTTTAGTTCAAATAAAAGCTGGCTTACCCAACACCAAAAATATGCTTAATTACATCTTGAAAAACATAAATATCAAACTATCATCAAGGTTATACTAAAGATGAGGAGAGTTGAACCCAAGCAAATTCTTCTTTATATCCCGTGCTTGCTTCACAGGAAGCCGCACATGTGTACGCGACAATGGTTGCCCAATCCAGAGAATCTGCATCATTTTTCACTCCAAAGTAATAAAGCAGCTGAGGCAAGATCTGCGCAGATCACAATATAAAAAACTGTAACTAGTGTGATAAAAAAATGTCATAGAACTTAGTTGAGAGATCCATAATGCAGATGGCCTAGTTAAGGTCCCAAATAAAAAGGTGGCAACAATTTAGGAATGTCCTCGGTTTTTACTTGATTGCATCCGCAAGGAATGTGCACTGAGAACTAAATAAATGAAAGTGTAGCAACAGGCAATCAGGAAAATGTAGAAGATACACGCATCACAGAAAGAACCAGATACCGAACCTGAAATTCGTAATGCATAGGGCCATGACAATAGTTGCATTTAGGAATGTCAGACTCTGATGGGCGGCCACTTGACATGGGCCACAATGGTTTTGCCTTGGAATCCCGACAATACCTGTCACAAATTAATGGAGGAAATTAACGGACTAGCTTGGTACAATCGATTTCCAAGCAACTAAATATTATGCTTGGTATTGATTTGGAAACGACTATTGCCTTGAAATGTCGACAATACCTGTTACAATTTAAATGAACAAGGAAATTAATTGACTATGATTTGTATTGATCGATTTTCTTAGCGACATTATTATTAGCTTCGTATCTACAAATGAACAAGGAAATTAATTGACTATGCTTTGTATTGATCGATTTTCTTAGCGACATAAATATTATTAGCTTCGTATCTACAAATGACGCATCCAATCCCCGCATGCAGTCAAAATATCTTAAAGACTTTTTTATGCTGCAATTTGTAACATTTAGTGCAGGCTATTAAAGAAAAAGCATGAGACAATGTCAGAATTCAGAAAACAAAAAGAAAATAAAAATGTATTATATCAAGGTTCAAAGTATCAATACACGCAAAATGCAAACATTGCACATCGCACGTTTCAAAGGAGTGATATGTAATGATTGATAGTGCAGGCTATTAATAGCTTGATTATTTGAATTTGAAGTTTATACTTTGCAGTTGGTACTTTGTACTTTGCCTCTGTGATTGTATTGCAATAATGGCTTGATGTTGCTATCTTGAGATTTCTTATCATTTTGGTTGATTTTGGTTGATACTCGACATATTCATAGGCCTTTTTTCTATCAATCAAGGAAAATTCATTTAGTGATTAAGGAAAATAATACAACAGAGGGAAGCTAAAGTATCTTAACTCCCCACATCCGTCCATGTATACCCAAAATACAAAATCAGTTAAAACTGGGCTCAAAAAACAGAATTCCTAGTCACCCCTTGCCTAGCTAAGCCATCTGCAAATGAATTTGCGCTTCTCTTAACCAATGTGCATTGAACTTCAATGTCTTTGGTCGGCCATTTAAATTAACTCTTTTCATTCCTATATTTCCAAAGCCTAGTGTTGTCTTCTTTTAACCAGCTCACAACTGTCTCTGAGTCGCCTTCTATGATCAGCTTGTTTAAACGCAAATCTTTGGCCCTTTAAATTAACTCTTTTCATTGCTATATTTCCAAAGCCTAGTGTTGTCTTCTTTTAACCAGCTCACAACTGTCTCTGAGTTGCCTTCTATGATCAGCTTGTTTAAACACAAATCTTTGGCCCTTTGAACCCCTTCCAGAGCTGCTAATATCTCAGCTCTCAGTGAGTCTCCCACTCCAATTGGACCAGAGAACAAGGCTAATACATTCCCTTTTTTTATCCCTTATAACTCCCCCTTTTCCAATAGGCCCCGGATTACCCATACTGCTGCCATCAAAATTCAGTTTAGTAAATCCAAGAGGTGGGAGGATCCAGAGGGAATTTGAGACCTTCCTGACTGAAACTGGATTTGCAATTTCCTTCCAGTTTCTTATCAAATCATCTAATGAGAATTCTGCAAACAGATCCAAGGTTTTCAGCCAATGGACTACCCTTATATGAATCACATCACTTCTACCACTACTTCCACACTTCTCTCCTTTTCTGAGAAGATCCTTGAATTTCTTTCTTCCCAAATGTTTATCAATAATTTAATTTAACTTGAAGTTTAGATATATCTTTTTTTCCAAGTATATTCTTCAACTTTCTGATTTTTTAAAGAAATGTCTGCCCTTCAAAAAAGCATGCGCCTCACCTTGCACCTTGGGTCATTTAGGCCCTTGGGCTTTTTTTCGCACCTCACACTTTTAAAACACTACTTCGCAACTTACACTTCCAAATCTTCATACTGCTTCGCAGATTCTTACTAACATTCCTCATGCCACCAAAATTCTCATTAATTCTCTCAAGCACCAATACTGCATTCTTCTCAAAAAATTAATCTACATTCTCCAAATCACCAACTCCATTTGCAGCCCCAATGATTCCAACCAAATCCAAGTCACCAGGAATATCATAAACCCCAGGCAAGTTCTTTCAGCTTCTTTACCCATCCCCTCCTTGGGCATAGAAAACTATCTTCCAATTCCCTAAACATTCTCCTTGTAAATTCCTCGTCCCTACAAGCCAAAGACCTAGAATCTTACTTACCTCCACCTTTGTGTTCACCAAGGTTTCCAAATCAATCGACTTTTTTTGAGAGAAGTATAATTGTATTAAATAAAAGGTCCTCTGTACAATGAGAAACTGTACAAAAAACAACCAAAAGGTCAAAAGAAGGTCATTCTCAAAAAAGTACAGTCAAAAGTATCTTCTTTAAAATCAGTATGTATAGACACCCAACTCCTAATAGCCTCTACAGCCGAATTGATGACCTTGGCTTCTCTAGAATCTTTGTGCTCAAAAATCCTGTTATTCCTTTCTGACCACACAGCCCACAGAACTGTCAAAGGGATGGACGACCAGCAGATTTTCCCTTTCTTAGTTAAACCAGGTAAATGCCACTCCTCCAACAGAACTTTAACTGAGACGGCCATGCACCAACTTAGATTCAGGGCCTTCAAAAAGTAACTCCACACTACTGTGCTGAACTCACAGTGTAAGAACAAATGCATAGAAAAACTCCACCACCATATTGCAAAGGCAGCAAACTACATCTGAAATATTAAAGCCTTTTTTAGTAACATCTCTTTGGACAGGCACCTCTCGAAAGCTGTTGCCCTCACCCAAACAAAAAACTTGAGTTTTGAGGGGGCCATATTCCCCCAAATGGCCTGACTTAGAAAAGGGACTTCATTCTTCCCCACTAGAAAGTTGTAAAAGGATTTGACTGAAAACTCCTGACTTATCCCACTTCCAAATCAATAGACTACATCATCATCATCATGGTTTCCAAATTTTTCTTAATAATGCAATATCATCATCACCATCATCTAAGTTTCCTACTTTGCTCCTAACTGTATGGGGTCAACTACATGAATTGTATTTTTTTCAATGCCATATCCATTGTCGAATTACAGTGCTTAAGTCATTCCTTACTACTTCCACCCAAGTCCTTATCGGTTTGCCCCTAGATCTTCCAACTTGTAACAGATCAATTCTTCTAACGGGTGTTGTAGATGGTCTCTTATGCATGGGACCAAACCATGTCTATCTAATTTCTTTCATTTTATCACCAATTGAAGCTTGCTCCTAGGTTCCTCTGAATGACTTCATTTCTGACCCTATCCTTTTTAGTTTTACCACTCTTTTTTTATCAGCTTTAGTTTTACCACTCATCCATCGTACGCCTTACTGCCACATCTTTTCAACAATTTGTTTCTTAACTAGCAAACTCTCTACTCCATACAACATAGCTGTCCTTAAAACTATTTTCAGGAGTGATGTTAAAGCCACATCACTCCATAAAATTTTCAAATTTATTTTTCATAAAAGCTTCAATTTCATCACTCTATATAATCATAAAAGATTAACATTTATTTTTCAAAAAAAAATAGCATTGTTATCCACTGTCACAAGGATGGCTCCCTCCATTTCAAAAGGAAATACCTAATTAAAGGGGTTTCTATGTGTATGTGTGTGTTTATAGGATACAAACAACCAAATTTCTCAAATTTCAAGCATGATTGATGAAAATTATTAATGCCAGATTACTCTCATTAAGACCACCTTAGACAATCTTCCGGTGTACTACCTCTCTATTTTCAAGGGTCCTATTTGGGTAGCTAAGAAGTTGGAGAAAATTATAGGAGACTTCCTATGGCAACTAAGGGGAAAGCAAGAAGGATAGTTTAATCAGTTAGGATGTTGTGTGCCAAAGGAAAGATCAAGCAGGGCTGGGGATAGTAAACATTGAGAGGAAAAATGAGACATTATTGCACAAATGACTTTAGAGACTTCCTATGGAGAAAGACTGTCTCTGGCACAAGGTAGTGATTAGAATCCATGGGCTTATAACCAATGCATGGGGCACTGGATATCCACAAGGTGTATAAGGGCTTTACCTTGGAAGGCAATTCACAAAATCCTTCCAGAATTCCTTTATGGTATCAGGCATGATATTTGCTCAAGTGATTCCATTTGGTTTTGGGAAGATACTTGGATGGGGGATTCCCCTCTGAATGAGAGGTTTCCTGGTTGTTTTCAATTATTATCCTTCAAAGAGGAGAAAGTACCCAAACTTGCATTCATCTCCTCATCTTCCCTTGGTTAGAACTAGGATTTAGGTTTTAGAAGAGGAATGAGGGAGTCGGAGATTCCAAATGTCATCAATTTGTTGAATATCTTGGGTGGGGTTTTCTTGGATCTATCTTCACCTAAACGTTATATTTGGGCCCATAGTCACTCAGGTTTCTTCTCCTATGCATCCTTTTATAGAACCTAAACCTCATAGTTGTCAAGGCGGCACCTAGGCAGGTGCCTAGGCGATAAGGCATTCTTGGAGGGTTGCCTTGCACAAATGCCTACATATTTATATGCAAGACACCACACAATATTTTTATATTTTTATTTTATGTTATTAATAGTAGTACAATAGATATTATTAGACTAAATAATTCATATTGTGGGTTTATAGTATTAATATTATTATTCTTATACTAGTTTCTTTTTTTTATTTTCTTATTTGCTTGGGTTCAATAGACACACAAGTCAATGACATAGTCTTGAACCCTTTAGGACTTTACAACCTGAATTGATAAGAAATAACCTGAAGATTTTATCCAACTGCACACAAGAACAATCAATAGGATCACCAAAACATAAAACCCTTTGTATGTTTTATTTCCTTTCTTCTTTTTCTTTTCATAAATATGTTGATTTTCTAGCTTTTGATATGGGTTTTATACTTATTTCATGAGAATTATAGTAATTATTAGTTAAAGATCACTACCTATTACTATGAAACCTAGGGATCTACCCTAGGATTAATATTTTTATTTAAAAAGAAAAAAAAAAACTTGTCACCTAGGAGACTAGGCAACAAGGCGCTCCCTATCACCTAGATTTGCCTTGGCACCTTGAAAACTATGCTAAACCTCCTCTCTCTTCATTTGTCACTTTCCTTTCCTGTCAAGGAAATCTAGTACAAACTTGCTCCTCCAAGATTGGGGCTTTTTTGATAAATTCAAGAAAAAAAGAGTTGGGGCTTTTTGCTGAGAGGCATATCATGGGAAGATCAGCACCTTGGATATTTTACAGAAAAAGAGACTTTCTTGGTGCTTGTCTCCAAACTGGTGTATCCTCTACAAAGCTAATAATACGAAGTTACCACCATTTACATTAGTAAATGGGTGCAAGTTATTGTCTCGTGTTTAGAAGAGTTTTCCCCCTTGTTTGGTGGGTGCAAGTGGAATGAACCATCAAGAATGCAAGCTGTTTTTGATCTTTCAACTTTTAGATGGCCAAAAAAGAGATGTAAGATGTTTGTGAAGGGTGACAAGAGCAGCAGTTGTACAGACCATATAGGAGGAAAGAAATGCTAGAATTTTCTAAAAGACAGATATTTGGAGGCTGTCATAAAATGTGTCACTATTAAAGTGATGCATTGGGTAAACCGGCAAAAGCACATCACCTTTTTTTCCACTTAATCTTCTGATGATATTGTTGGGAGGTGGGGTAAGTGGCTGGCAAAAATTACAAAAAAAAAAGAGAGAGAATTACTAAATTGTGGCCATTGCCAGAAAAGGGATACATCAAATTCCACTCTGATGGTAATAGAATGGGGAATCCAGTAAATTCAGTAATAGGGGGAGACTTCTGAGATGAAAGAGGCCTTATTAAGGCCATGTTCTCAGGGTATGGGTGGGGGACTCCCTAAAAACAGAACGGATGGCATTGATTCAATGCATTCGAAGTGCAAGAGAAATGAAGATTGGAAAGCTAGTGATTGAAGGAGACTCCAAGGTCATTGTGGGATGGTTAAAGAATGAAGAAGAAACTATGGACTTTCAGGAATGAAATCAAGAAATTCAAATGATTGACTTATGGAATGCAGGTGCAGGCAGGTACAACGGGTTTCAAGATCAGGCAACGCCTTGGCTGATAATCTGGCCAAACATGGAGTGAACAGGAGCTTTCTGCTATCGACAGAATTGTAAAGAACACAGAGAAAGCCTGTTTTCTCTCCCTTGATGTATTATTCTGTACAGTTTGATACTGAATGAAATAATTTAAGTTACTTATCAAAAAAAAAAGACATTGCATGGGAAATCCATAGAGTTAATCCAAGTCCAATGGCAGAACCAAATCTCAAAATCATATCAAGTATTGAACATGGAATGAAAAAATATTCATCAAAAAAAACATGGAATAAAAAATCATCATTGCAGAGATAACATGGAAGCATTCACCCCAATAAATTTTTTCTTATTTTTTTTGAAAAAAAGGATTTACCGCAATACTTGTTCAGGAGCTTTACTAATACGCTCTTGAAAAGAAGCCCAACTCTTTTTATCATCACTTCCCTAAAAAGCACAAAATTTCTTTTATATCATTAAAAAATAACAGGGTAATACATGAAACTGGATAGGAAATTCCAAACTCAATTGTTAGACATGTCCCTATCCTTACCTCAAAACTTTCCAATAATGAATTCACAGTTTCATCCATTTGGTCATTACAAACCAGTGAAGTTGAGTAGTTATTGTCTTCAGAAGCTTCTGTGTCGAACACACATTCATCTTCACTTACAATTTCGAACTCTGTCCATAAAGTATTGCCAGCAACTGCTATCAAAATAAACTAATTAGAACTCTACATTAAAGATATTCGAGAAGGGAAGAAGAAAGTAAGCAACTCATTCAGTATTGGTTCAGCCACTCGGTTGACCATTCTCAAGGTTATATAATTCTAACTACCAAATGAATGAACCTTTTTCAATTGGTAAAAGACTTATTATCCAATGAACTAACTGATGTTTGTTTGTGGGTCCATGTCTAAGGCTTTATGCATATGGCTGGAACTATCCAACTGATGCAATATTAATTCCATCGCCTATCATGAATGTGATCTAAAATTTGAAGGGTCTAGACCAATGTGCATCATCCTTTTGCAATGGAAAAAAAAAATCGAGAAATTTGCCCCAAAGTACTCCATCTGAAAAATATGCTTCTAGACTCAAATACAAACCTTTCCCTAAAATTTTCATTGAAGAGGTTGTGCTGTTACTGCTGCTAGACACAAGAGATTGACAAGAGATCCTTTGGCAGTCAACCTTATGTCCTGAGCGCCAATGCATTATCTACAATAACAAAAAAGAGAAGCAAGACATTTTCTAGGATGTCTAAAGAAACCAAAAGTTGTAGGAATCATTTCAGGCAACTGGCTAATTACCTGATGCTTCTCTGAGCAGTAGCGTGCAGATTTACAACTGCTGCAAACTTTATCTCCTTTCCATGTACCACACCAACAACAAAGTTCAGCTGAAAAGAAACCGCCATTGTACAAATAAGAACCATGGGAAACACAAGGAAAGCACTTTTCTATGATCATGTACAAATAGTACTCATTCACATGGTAGTCTGTGTCCAGACTTGATACCATATGTTTAGCCAGTAATACATTCATAAGCACTTATATGATACTTCTTCTGAAAACTTGATTAACAACCAAAAATACCATAAACCCTTCTTAGGTTAAGCTGCTAATGTTAAACCCTCCCAAATGGACATTAGACCTGCTTGTAAAAACCATACTACTAGTAGAACTGTAGAAGAGGCTGGATTTATTTTTTACTTCTTTCTGAAACAGAAGGTACATGGACAAGAAAGATATTAAGAATATGGTATGAGAATGCTAGTTCAATAAATATTCTCCATGAAACGAAGCAATACCAGAATATCCTAAAGCATTGATTATAAAACATCAAATATTAACAAATGATATTATGGCAAACCTCCAACTTTAGATGGCTTGTCAGTCCCATCAAATCTTGGGGGTTCACTTGAGTAGAAAGGATTTGAGCGACACAACTGGCAACGGAAAACCTTCACACTTTGAAACCATTGCAGTGTTAGAATAGCAAGCATGTTAGACAAAGAGCAAACAACTAAGAAAACATTGCATAATCACCTCCGAGATGGTTTTTCTGGTTGGCGTTTCCATTGCTCATGTTGGTCTTGGAGTAGACATGCCATTGATGGACACATGAACACAAATAATGTCCGATGGAATGTAGACTCCTTCTCAGAAATTGGAGCATATACCTAGCAACTCATTGAGCAGAAAGAAAATTAGAAAAACTAAGTTATTTTCTTCTTCAAATGTCAATTCATCTGCAAAGAATACAAGTATAGTTTTCCTATTGGAACATGTATGGTTGTACATAATAAAAGTTGCTTCAAATAGAGGGATGGGGACGCACTTATTCCCTCCCACCACCTATTTCAAATTAGGCTAGCTAGCTAATTTCAATTCCTGTAGTGCAACAAATCTGGAGGATAATTTTCAATTACTTAGTTACTCAAGTGGGAACAAGTCTGAAAACCCAAGGAAAAAGGAGGTTTAGGGGTTTTGAACATAGCTCTTAGGAATACAGCCTTGCTAGCCAAGTGGTTGTAGAGATTTCCCTTTGAAAGGGACAGGTTGTGGCACAAGGTAATTGACAGCATTTATGGGTTGGGAGATAATGGTTGGAATGCAAATTTATCCCCTCAATCAAATTCCTCCTCTCCTTGGAAATCAATTTTTGAGGTCTACCCAGTTTTCCTCAATTCCATCCAGTATGGTGTGGGAAATGGTAACAAAATCTGGCAGAAAGATGAAGGTTGCACATCGGGTAAAGTTGGTGGAAAGATTTCAGGTCTTCTCAGTGAATGAAATATTAAGAGCTTGGCCGCAGAGATGACATCGCCATCTCAAGAAAAAGAGAGAATTGTCATGGTTTGGAAACCTCCAGAAGGTACCAAGGTCAAAGTGAATTTTGATGGAAGCTCATTGGGCAATCCAGGTTTGGAAGGAAAAGGAGGTGTCTTCAAAAATTCAGAAGGCAGGGTTTGGTGGCTTTATATTCAGGACCTACTGTTGTTGCAAACTCTCTGAAAGAAGAAATATCTTCATTGATGCAAGGACTTCAATCAAAAAAACAACTGGGATATCAGCAGGTGTAGGTGAAGGGGATTCTAAAGTATGGGCAAGCTGCAGCAGTTATGTTCCGTGATCTTTCAGGCATGCCTTTATGGAAGTGTAAAGTATTTCCAAGGTTTTAAATGTAGATTTCAAGTGGGTTAGAAGGGAAGCAAATGGAATGCTTGATACCCTTGCTAAACAGGGGGTCATGAGACAGCAATTCTTTTGACCTTTATTGTAAAGTCTTTTCGTTTGGGTTGGCAGTCTTTTCACCACTTTCTCTCTTTAATTTAATGAATTAAACTATCTTGCTTTGCACAAAAAAAAAAATCTTATCTATAATTGGTGACTTCCAAATTTCACTTTCACTACAGAGCAATTGCAACCTGTCTAACGATTTCAGGAGACAAAAACATCATTTTGGAAAGGACAAATTACAAAATTAATAAAAAACCTGAAGTAAGAACTGTAGAGGCTCTCCACAAATGCCACATGCACGGGACCTTTCTGATGGTAAATCAACTGGATCTAACCATGCCTGCAAAATATGGAAAAGAAATTGTAAGACCCAATATAAAATTCTTTTTCTGTAAAAAAAAAAAAAAGAGATTGTAAGCAAAATAAAAAAAAAAATGCAAAGTTTACAACATACAGGCACACCTCCAGCCTTGCTAGGAAAAAAGTGGCGGAGAAGTGAGTTTGGACTTTTAGGCTTTTCAACAAAACCAAGAGTGACGGGTTCTTGCTCTTCAACTTCATCATCTTCTTCATTTTCTACCTGTGGGTCTTGTTCATCATCATGTTCCTCTTCAGAGTAGATATGAAGAGAGCCAAAATTCTCCACATGAAGACCATTTTCTTCAACCTCCATTTCTTTGGGCATTTATGGATTTATGCTTTATGTATACCCTGATTTGGACAAAATTATAATAGAAGTTTAATACCTGGTTTTATTCCTTTCATCATTATAGAAGCACTTTATTGAGCGCTGAGAATAAATGAAAACAACATAATACTGTTTCTTAATTATCAACATAAAATAAGTCTAATCAGAGCAAAATGAAAGAGAAAGTGATACAAAGCATGGCCAAACAATAAACCAATAATCAAGGTTCAAAGTATCAATGTGCACAATACAATGAATTTGCGTATTGTGCATTTCAATTGGCCAATACACTAGTATTAAGAGAGATAGAGAGATAGAGAGAGCGAGAGAGCGAGAGAGCGAGAGAGAGAGAGAGAGAGAGAAGTTTCAGGAAATGAATCACGGCATCTCTAGCAGGGGTATTTAGCATTCCAATGGCCTCACGATACAATATGATACTGATGTAGGACCAGCTCAGTTCTAGTCCTTAGAGAATGTTGAATAGTCTTCTTTGATCAGAATTTTATGGCTGTTGATAGCTGTAATGGTTTATTGAAGAAAAAAGAGAGAAAATAGCGAGAGAAAGAAGAGAAAATACCTGGAATCACTCACAGGATGCCTAGAATCATTGCCTTTTGTGTAAAACATCCATGCATATTCATAGACTCTAAACTCGTATAACCCTAGGAGTCAAACTGTTAGACTCATAATAGTCTTAGGTGTCAAACTGTTAGACTCATAATAGTCTTGGTCAAACTGTTAGACTCAATAATCCTAGTAAGACTCAAACTAAGCTTTCATATCCTATTTCAATTCAAAGAAGACTCAATAACTCTAATCCTACTTATGCAATGACTCTGAAATTTCAAACATAACCAAACTACAAATAGACAATCAAACCCTATTATTAGACTGATGAGAACCCAAGGACCGACCCAAAACCAGCCCGTTATGCTAATGGCCCATGACCACCGGTTACAATGGATTACACAAGAAAGAACTCCTGCCTGCATCCGAGCAGCTCCAAACCACGAACAAGGAAATCACAACCACCCGAGCAGCTCCACAATCGAAGAAATCATAACCAATTGTGTTTGTTGGAATTTGCAGTGTAACGGTTAGCTATAGTTAAGCCGAACCCTTTACCAAGAAACGGTAATAAGAATACAATCCTTCTATCTCTCTCTCTCTCTATCTATCTATCTATGGGGGACGATATGCTAATCTCAACTTTCTGGCATTCTCTGGCGAAGACCCCATCCCATGGATCTTTAAGGCAAAGCTATACTTTGAATCTCATGAGGCCCCTGGTCATCAGCAGGTAATTGTCACTTCACACCATCCTGACAGCAACACCATCCTCTAGTTCTAGTGGTTCTGAAGATCGCACCCACAAGTTTCATCGCGCTCAGGCCATAAATGCAAAATTCAACAAGTATTTCTCTTGCAAACGAAAGATTCTAAAAGAGAAATGGAGGTTCCCAACCCTGGAGAAGATGAGCCCACGATCACTAAAACTGATCTGGAGATATCTCTCAATGCATTAAATGGTTCGGCATCCTCAAGGACCATGAAGGTAAATGGACAACTTTGTGGATCCGGTGACTGTTCTAATAGACAATGGTAGCACTCTCAATTTTGTGGCTCAGATTCTAGTCGACCAACTAGTTATGGCTGTCCTCTATTATCCTTCCTTTTTCGTTCATATTGCAGATGGAAACAAAACTGTATGTGATGGTATCTGTAGAAATGAGAAGCTGTTCAATCAAGGCCATAAATTTACAATGGATCTCCACCCCCTAGAGTTTAGGGGGGCAAATGTTGTGCTAGGGGTGCAGTGGTTGCGCTAGCTAGCACCAGTAATGTGGAATTGGGCTAAGATGACCATGAATTTTGAACTAGGGGGGACTACCTGCCATCTGCAAGGCCTTGGCCCTCTGACCCTGGGATCTGGTGATGCCCGAACCCTATTAAAGTTGAGCCACGGGAACAGGTATCTGGTATACATGCATATGGGTCATGAATCCATAGGTCCAACTCTCAGCTTAGACCCAAATCGGCAACCCAGTGATCAAGATGTGGCCAACATGCAGACCCTTCTAAACCAATATAAGGGTGTTTTAGGGGAATCGGATCATCTACCCCCTGCTTGAGCACAAGACCACCATATACCCTTACTACCGGGGGCAGCACTCACTAATGTACGCCCCTACCGTTACCCACATTACCACAAATCAGAAATAGAAAGAATTATGAGGGAGCTGATAGAGAAGAAGCATATATAACCGAGCACCAACCAGTTTTCTTCTCCCGTGTTATTAGTAAACGAGAAAGACGGATCCTAGAGATTTTGCGTGGACTACAAGGCCCTAAATAAAATTACCATCAAAGATCGGTTCCCGATTCCGATGGTTGGGGTACCACCAAATAAGGGTCCACTCGAAAGATGTACCCAAGACAGACTTTCGCATCCACAATGGTCATTATGAATTTCGGGCTATGTCATTTGGGCTAACCAATGTGCCCTCAAACTTTTCTAAGGCGTTTCATATTGGTGTTCTTTGACGACATTCTGGTATACAGCCGTGATTGGTCCACACACTTACAGCATCTTGAAAGTACTTTAGAGGTGCTGCAAGAGAATGGATTCTATGCTAACTTGTCCAAATGCACAATCAGCCAGACCAGGGTCCATTATTTAGGCCATATAGTCACAGCAGGACAAGTTATGGCCGACCCAAAGAAGATTGCCTGTATCCAGGTCTGGCCTATTCCCATTATAGTGAAGGCTCTCAGAGGTTTTCTCAGTCTCATAGGCTATTACAGACATTTTATTCCAGGATACGGGTTGATGGCAGCCCCATTAACTCAGTTGTTGAAGCGGGACTCTTTTATTTGGGGACCTGAAGCTCATCAAGCTTTTGAGAACCTGAAGAGGGCCGTATCCACACCGCCAGTTCTGGCCCTACCAGATTTCAATGAGACTATTGTGCTAGAGTGTGACGCCTCAGGGATTGGCTTAGGCACAATTTTGATGCAAAAAGGGAAGCACCTTGCCTATTACAGTAAGGCCTTGACAGCCCAAGCCCAAAATCATTCTACTTATGTAAAGGAACTTATGTTTGTTGCCTTTGCCATCCAGAAATGGCGGGCCTATTTATTGGGCCGGCATTTCATTATTCAAACAAACCAAAGGAGTCTCAAGTTCTTGTTGGAGCAACAAGTCCACACAAAAGACCAGCAAAAATGGATCTCGAAGCTTTTGGGGTATGACTACTCTATTGAATACAAACCTGGGCCCACCAATAAGGCAACAGATGCCCTCTCCAAGGTAATCAATTTTCATCAATTGACGAGCTCCCAACCCATTCACCCATTATTTGAAGCAATCAGGTTGGAAGCTCATGATGCACCAAAGTTGGCCCAAATACGAGCCCGTTATCAGCAGGACCCAATCGCCGATGTGAACATCGGAAAATGGCTCACTTTGCCACTTGGACTGGAAATGGAGTCGCCACCCATCAAATTAGGAAATGGAGGTGATGGGACCTCCAAAAATAATTTTTAAAACGCTTTGTTTTAATAGTGACTCCAAAGCCCAAGGCACCGGTCCAACCAGTCTAGGTAAGACTTGGATAGGAGAGAGAAGGGGTTAGGCACCCCTCTCCCAGATCCAATAGGTGGGGCCCACATGGGGTCCAAAACAAGTAGGGCTGCAAGTTGGGCCGGGTTAGGTCGGGTTGAGGCCAACCCTATGTTCCAAACCCCCAACCCTAACCCTAACCCTAACTAATTCCTTCAACCCTAACCCAACCCAATGTCAACTTCGGGTTGGGTTGGGCTCGGGTTGGGCCCAACCCAACCTTTCCATCCCTTAAAATCTAGTAGAAAAATAAGTATTTGTTTACCGTGAGTTATGACTTATGATAGTTTTTTTCTCAAAAACATAAATTCATGAAATCAACAATAATGAAACACAAAATTATGGAAATAAAATCACTAATAACAACTCATAGGATCAAGCAAATAATATATTAGATAGATCACTCACACATAAAAATTACAAGACAAAAGGAAAAGACAAGTAGTCAAGTACATGTGAATAACTTAAAGAAAGGAGGCTATACAACTATCATGCATCTATATAAATCAATGTATGTTATATATAATTATATATATGACATGTAGTAGAGTTGTAGACTAGTAGACTAGTAGTCTAGTACTATAGGGGGCTGGGTTCGGGTTGGGTCGGGTTGCCTGAGGGGTCAACCCTAACCCAACCTGAACTAAGGTCGGGTTCAAGAATTTCAACCCTAACCCTAACCCGATCATCAACCCGGCCCAACCCAACCTGACTTTTTCGGGTTGGGTTTGGGTTGGGTTCGGGCCAACCTAGCCCAAGTTGCAGCCCTAGAAACAAGCATAGACACAAAATATGCAACTACATGAGCAAATTGATAGAGATAGCAAATCATAAGAACAACCATCACAAAAGAGAATGTACCTTATCAACATTTTTTATTGTTTCTGTTTTTTCTACATTTTCCTTTTTTATTTTTTTAACTTCTATTTATTATATTACTACTTTTTTATTTTTATAGTTTTTTATTTCTTTACAGAACCGTGTTTATTTATTTGTTTATAGTATGGATTTATTATTTTTTTATAATTTTCTTTTTTATCTTAGATTTTTATTTTCTTTTTTCTCTCTTTTTTTTTATTTTTTTTGGTAGCTTATTCTTCTTTTGTTCCTATCTCCCGAGCTAACCACCTAGCTTTTTGGGACCAAACTCATTATTAGGGATTCTTATTTTTCCTCCTTTTTTGTATGTAATCATATTCTTTTTTATTCAAAATGAGCTAACCACCTAGCTTTTAGGGACCAAACTCTTTTTATTCTTTAATGTAATCATAGATGAGGGATCACATCGGTCCCTTCACATCTTACTATTTTTTCTTTTTTTTTTCTTTTTTGTGTATTTGAATTTTCTGCATAACTGCATATCCTATTTATTGAGATCAATTAGAGTGAATGGAAATCTCACACCTAACGTCTTTTCACTTTCTGATTGACATACCACAACCCAGCCATTGCAATCCTAGAGATTGAACCAGAATATATTTCCAATTTGGACCATTATTTAAGCTAAGTGAAGACAATAATACAAAAAACACGCCAAACTAAAGATTAGTAACTGGCAAGAAAACATGGCAAAATTCTCATAGCAGATTTGATAAACGGTAATGGTCAAACAGTTAAAGAGGAATATTACGCCCCAAATTAATCAAACAACTGAACAGAAAAAGCAGGTCCTCGGTTGATTTCAAACAGGGTACATGCGATAAAAATGAACAGGAAGAGAATGGAAACAATCGCTTTAATCAAGCAAAACAGACGATGTTAACAAATGGGGCGAACATATGCAAAAACTCTTCTCATCACCGTCGGCAAGGATTTCACAGAGACCGGCTCAGTGGAACTTCATTGCCGTCTCTAATGGCAGATAATCGAATGCTGTTCAGCAGGAGGTGAGAAGAATACAACAAAATAAGATAAAAATGGGAAAAGTGAAATCACAGAGGAGGCAGAGACATACCTGAATCGAGATTTCGGCCGGAGAAACGATGCTATAGGGGACTTTTAATCCGCTTCGATCATGAATTGTTAACACTCTAATGGTGAGGATTTTCTTGGATTACGATCGGGATAGCAACTGGTGTGAAGACGACCTTCAACCCCAAGGTTCAGCAACCAATTTACATAGGATTTTCAGATCGGCTCTACGGTATCTTACCCAGTTCGAACAACAGAGTTCACAGATGGAAGGAGATCAGAGGAATGGTAGTAGAGCGAAAACAAAGAAAACGAGGGAAGTAAATAGGACCGGTAGAGGTTGGGTTTCTGCTAGAATTGAGTGGGGAATGAAAGGGAAGTTGCGCCGCTGTTGTTTGCTGGATCGAAGACAGTGAGGATTTCGGGGAGATTGGAAGAAGAAGAAGAAGAAGAAGAAGAAGAAGAAGAAGAAAGATAAGAAGAAGAAAAACGAGGAGAAGCCTGAGAGAGTGAAAGAGGGAAGTTTGCCGCCACTCTACCGCCGCTGCTTCTTCGTTCGAACGGGGAAGAAGAGAAGACCCCTCCTTCGAATTTTTTCGGACTACCTCCCCTTTGGGCGAATGAAACTTTAGGTTGAATTTATAATGGGCATCAGGGGTAACTTTTTTTTGGGTAATTCGGGGGCGTTTCGTTAATTTTGATAAATTGGGTCAAATCGGGTACAGGGGTTGAACCGGAGTTCATGGTGGATGGTTTCGGGTCAAATAAGTGGAGGATTGAGATGGGTCTGACCGTGAGAAGGGAGGGTTTTGTGTAAGTGGGCCAACGAGATTGGTCGAAACAGAATCCTTTTAGGTGGAAGGGTAAATGACGGTATTTTTGGATGAAATTTGGCAAAGCTGACTTTTCGGGCATTCTGGGTTGAACGGTAGGGTCAGATTGGTCCAATTGGACCCGGATTTAGCAGATCAAGAAAGGGCTCAATTTAGCTAATTTAGGGTCTTGAAACGGAATTTTTGTGTGATCGATGGACAAATAAAGGAAGTTTTGGGTGAAATTTTACAGGTGGGTATTTGGGGTGTCCAAGATCTGATGATGAGGTTTGATCAGTCTTATAGGGTCAAGATTGTAGGAATTTGGCTCAATGAGATGTTTCATAACAGAATCTTGGTTTGATGGAAAGGCAAATGGAGGAATCGAGGGTTGAAACTTTATGAGTAGGTGTTATGATATGTTCAGAGTCTAAAGGTATGGTCTGATCGATTCGGATGTGTAAATCTTAAGGTAATCTAGGTTCTGAGTGTTTAGGCTAACAAGAGGGGTTGAAATGGAATCTTTACTTGAAGGATGGGTGAACAGAGGAATATTGAGATCAAATTTCATGGTTAGGTGTTTTGGGAGGTCTTAGGCCTCGTGGTTGTGTCTGATCTAATGGTTGATGTGTAAGTGGGGGTCAATCGGAGCCATCGGGTTGGTATTAGGTAGGTTTAACGATGGATCTGAGGGATTTTGGGCTAAAAGTTGGCTTTTTTGGGTTTTGGGGTGTTTTGAAGAGGTTGAATGGGTTTGATCTGGCATTTGAGGTAAATTTGAGCTTTAGGCAGTAGATTAAGCAAAAATCAAGTGCTACCAGTCATGCCAGGATACACCATGATGGACCAAGATCTACTATACAAAGGATGGTACATGTTGCCTTCCTCCTCCCAACACATTAGTGCTCTCTTACAACTATTTCATGACTCACCACAAGGGGGGCACTCTGGTGTTCTAAGGACTTATAAATGACTAGCCTCACACTACTATTAGGTTGGAATGAGAAAGAGGGTCCAATAATATGTAGCTGCCTGTTCCACTTGCCAGCAGCAAAATTATGATTCCCATACACCTCTTGGATTGATGTAGCCTCTCAAAATACCCGCATAGGTGTGGGAGGAGATTTCTATGGACTTCATTATGGGGTTGCCCAAGTCCAACAGGCAGTCAATTATAATGGTGGTTGTCGATTTACTTAGAAAATATGCGCACTTCTTAGCACTTCCGCACCCCTACACTACTGCAATGGTTATCGAAGTTTTTATCAGGGACGTGGCCAAATTACATGGAACTTCCAAGTCGATTATTTCGGATCGGGATCTGACCTTCCTTAGACAGTTTTGGAGGGAGTATTTCCGACTTCAGGGGACTGAGCCATTTCGGTCCACTAGTTATCATCCACAATCTGATAGCCAAATGGAGGTGGTAAACAGGTGCTTTGTGACATATTTAAGATGTTTTACAAAGGACAAGCCACAACAAAGGGTCCAGTGGTTACCTTGGGCCGAATATTGGTACAACTCTACGTACCAAGGGGCAACAACCATGACTCCCTTCAAGGCTGTGTATGGAAGGGATCCCCCCACCATTCTGCCATATGAATTGAGGTCCACCAACGTGGCGGCCATGGAGACACAATTGATCAACAGAGATGAAGTACTACAGGAGCTTAAGTTCAACCTGAATCGGGCCCAACAAAGGATGAAGCGTTACTATGACAAGAAGCATCGAGAGATAAAGTATGAGGTCGAGGAATATGTCTACCTAAAGCTTCAACCCTACCGTCAGGTCTTAGTAACAAAGAGGAATTGGCCAAAACTAGGGCCTCGTTACTTCGGCCCTTACAAGATTTTGGAATGAATTGGACCGATTGGTTATAAATTGGAGCTTCCCCCCACCTCACGCCTTCACCTAGTCTTCCATGTATCCTTGCTCAAGAAATGCACCAGCCCACAATCCATCACCAACCCAACATGTTACTGAGTCTAAGCACATTACAGACTTCAAATGGATTAAGAAAGGGAAGCGATTCATCCAAGAGGCTCTAGTAGAGTGCGATGGGCTACCTACAACCAATGCCACTTGGGAGCCTTACTAGGAGTTGCAAACTCAGTTCCTTGATCTCAACCTCGAGACCAAGGTCGTTCTGAAGGAGGGAGGAGATAATAAGAACCCAAGGACCAACCCAAGCCCAGCCCATTATGCTAATGGCCACGACCACCAGTTACAATGGTTTACACACGAAAGAAGAACTCCTACCTTGCACGCGAGCAGCTCCAAACCACGAATGTGGGAATCACAACCAACTCCACGATCAAAGAAATCGTAATCAACCATCTCTATACAATCCAAATGTCCAACTAGAAAGAAATTTCACCCTTACCTAATAACCAATATTAATTTTCCAACTTGGTAAAATTTAAGTTCTTGCAAGTTACAGAAATCAATTGGGGGCAATCAATTTGAGAGATGTGGGAATTATGTAGACATTTGGATTTAAAAAAGAGCCCATAATAACCTTCCATAAAGAGTGTTCCAAAGGGCCTTCATGCGTAACACCTTATTAACATAAAAAATTCTGCGTAAACTAAGGCCCCCTTGGCTTACAAATAGTTTCCCAAGGGTATTTCTTACTTCCTTTACTATCAGGCCAAAGGAAATCAACAAGTATTTTGTCAATTTTCCAAAGGACTTTTCTGGGGGTAGCAACAGCTAAAAGAAGATAAACTGGAATGCTAGAAAGGACACTTTGGATAAGGGTAATTTTACTACCAAAAGAAAGAAATTTACCTTTCCATCCTATGACTCTTTCAAAAATTTTCTCTAGCAAATCATCAAACATTTTACTCTTGTACCTACCCTTACAAATAGGAAGTCCCAAATAGGTAAAAGGAAGAGCTTTTTGAATGAATCTAATACATCTCTCAATTATTCCAATGCGAAAAGCCACTCTTATTTTTGTAACACAGCTGACTAGAAGCTTGCTCATACTACCTAAGGAAATTCATTAAACATGATAAGGATCTCTTTTCCCCTGTAGTAACAATCACCATGTCATCTACATAGAGAGAGTGAGTAATACTCTAACAACCTCTAGGTAAATGAAATTGATGAACCTGATTGTTGACCATCAACTTCCTCAAGCCTCTACTTAAAACCCCCTTTTCTAAAATAAATAAATAAGGGGAGAGTGGATCCCCTTGTCTAATACCCTAGGAAGATTTAAAGAAATCATGCGAGATCCTATTAATTATGATAGAAAACCAGAAATTTGAGATCATCTGACTAATCATCTTAATCCAATCATTAAAAAAGCTAAATCGGCGCAAAACCTGAAAAAGAAAAGTCCACTCTAGCCTATCATAGGTTTTAGCCATGTCCAACTTCAAGATAACATTACTCCCCAAAATTTTTCTGTCAATTTCCTGTGCTATCTCCTACACTAGATAAATACTATTCATTATGTTCCTTCGTTGTACAAATGCACCCTGTTAATTAGAAATCATATTAGGCATAATAGGTTGTAAAAAGTTTTGCCAAAATTCTATAAATAAAATTTCCAATAGGGGTGTTCACATTAAATATCAAACTGACCAAACTGGCCCGACCTAACCCGAGTTGATCGATTTTTCAAAACCACCAGTCAGTTTCAGTTTGTGTGAGAAAATAAACCGACAACGACCCTATATGTTTTAAGTAATTACTAAGTAGTCCCTACTCAGCCCTACTTCCTATCATAGTAAACTTTAAGTTTTAGTTATTTATTACCTTTTTGGATTTAGCAAGCATTAATGCGAAGAAGTCTTGGGAATTGGAATGGACATATATGTTGGATTGTTGGAGTCTTCACTCTTCAATTTTGGAAAGAGAAAAAAAGAGAGGTTAAATAAAGTTATTTATTACCTTTTTGGGTTTAGCAAGCATTGCTGTCAAGGACTCCTGAAAATTGGAATGGAGAGACAACTATTGGAGTCTTCACTCTTTAGTTTTGAAAAGAGAGAAAAAAAAGAGGTTAAATAAACCGACTAAACTAATAAATTGACCCTTCATGTTTGGGTCCGTTTTGCTTTGGATTAGTTGAAGAAAATGACTCAAACCAACCTAACCTGACCTATGAACACCCCTAATTTGCAACACTAATGAGCTTGAAATCAACAAAAGTGATTGGGTTTTCCATTTTGGGAATCAAAGAGATCAAAGACGAAGTAAAATCTCTTGAAATCTCACCACCTCTAAAAATATAATAGATGGCTTCATAAACATCCATAGCAATAAGATCTCAGTAACAAACCAAAAAAAATGACTAGAAAAGCAATCGGGTCCTAAAATTGCATCTTTATTAATGTAAAAAACTGCACCCTTAACCTCCTCAAGGAAGGAACCATCATTAGTCTAGAATTCTCTTCAGAAAAAATGGACACATCAATAGAAGATAACATATTTGCATTCTAGTCACATTATCGGCAAACATAATTTCTGAAAAATATGTCACAACCCCATTACCAATGTCATCTGGAGTCAACAACCAGTTACCGTTAGAATCCTGAATTCTATGAATAATTCCCCGTCTTCTTTTCACTTTAATTGAGGCATGAAAGAAAATCATATTTTTGTTTCCTTTCTTCAACCAAGTAAGCTTGGACTTTTGGTGCTAGAAAATTTCCTCCATTTTCAACTAATTGTTTAACTGATTTTTAGCATTATTCAAGGCCACCCAGTTATATTTGAAAGGGTCTTCCATATGAGCTGACACCCTAACCAACACCAGATCTTCAACCTGTCAGACATTTTGATGAATATCCAAAAACTAATCAATTCCAATTCTGCAAGGTTGATTGTAGTCCTTTCAATTTTTTACAAATTTTCACTACAGGATCACCCCATTGGCTAAACCCTACAATCCTTAACCACATTAAGGAAGTCATGGTGTTCAGTCCACATCTATTGAAATTAAAAACCTCTATGGGAAATTAGGACCTCATCTTCCCAAGCAAGGAGCAAAGATATATATATATATATATATATATATATTAAGTATGGTCAAGATTCAATCAAAATATATTCATTAGCAACAATTATATCATATTATTTAGAACATATTGGTGTATCATAACTTCATCACAAGACTCAAAATACATTGCGAAATATGTAATGAATGCGTGCAACTTATTTCAAAATTTGTTAACCTAACTCAAAGTCATATTTTTACCGTAGAAGAAGAAACATGTTTTAAAACTATGCCTTCGGGAAACAACGATAAAATTTTGGATCTAGATGATAACATATCTAAGAAAATGGCATTGAAAGTATGTTTTTTTGGAAATAACTATTTGAATGTGAAAACCTTCCTGGGATAGCATTTTGTGATAAAAGCATGCTTTGAGGGTTATCCGGAAAACAATCTCTTAGTTAGAAAATCTCGGGATAAGGCCTAAATTATGTGGTTGTGCTATAGTTTCAAAGGAATGATTCCAAATCTGGAAAAACGAGTTATAAGAAATGAAATTCCCTAATGTAACAATCTGCCGAAAGAGAACCTTCCAAGTGATAGATTAGTGTCATCACGTAAATTCCTAACCACTAGATGCTAAGGTGCAAGCATGTTAACAAAATGAAAATTAGAGACAATAGTCACAATAAATGAAAATAACTATAATTTCTGTTCATTGAAAAAGAATAACAGAGTAAATAAGAGCATGTATCAATAAGCTACACTAACCTGGTTGATTGAAATAATTGTCTGACTTTGGATTGGCTAGAGACGGATTTGAGTTAGACCCACCCACTATAGTCACAAACAGGTAATGGTATAGAGTCACTAATTTTGGGTAGATAAAAAATTTGAAAGACTAAATATTAACAAATCACAATATTGGATCGTAATTTAAATATCGACAAGTAAAATAATCAAGAAAATAAATAAAACAACTTTTCAAAGTCTGACAAATAGAGGCTTCACCAAATTACGTAAATAAAACGGCATTTTGGAATCGAAAAGACATATTACAAATGTCTCTTTATGTCTCTCTCAGTCTCAAAAGACGTTTGATACAATTTTTGAAGAACAGTGTCATCATGTAACCATGTCCAATTCAAAAAAATAAATAAGGAAGAGTGATAGTTGTGCTTATAAACTTAAATATAGAAGTTGCAGCGCAGTGGTAGTTTCACTGACCCCAAAATAGTGGAGAAGAAAGATGGAAGAGGAATAAGGGGGGGAAGAAAAAGGAGGAGAAGAAAAAACGTAGAGCAGAAAGAGAGAAAGAGAGAGATCAAAGATCACCGCCGCTGTGAATTGTAGCGGTGATCATGAATAATAGAGGTGGCGGAAGTGGAGGAAAGCATGAAGAAGAAGGAAAAGAAGAAAGAAGGAAGAAAAAGGGAGAGATAACTATCAGGTGGGTGATCAGGTTTGGTTTCATCGTCGTTGTCCTGCATTCGAACAAAGGAGGCAAGTAGTTAATTCCAGGTTTGCAGGGATTGGGAAGAATAAGAAGAAAAATGAAAAAAAGAAAGAAGAAGGAAGAGGGAGGTTTGGTGTTTGAACAGGGGTGAGAAGAGAATTTTTGATTGGTCGTTGTCGTTGTCGCCTCTATTCGGTTCGAGCAAGGGAAAACGTTGATGAACAGTTTTTTTTTAAATAAACAAATAAAAAATAAAAAGAGAGGAGGAATAAGCAAACAGTTTGATGCCACTGCTTTGGTTTCGTTCGAAGGCGCACGGATGGATGATGAACGATATCGAATGAGGGTCGTTTAATGCCGCTGTATTCGTTGCTTCATGGAGAAGGTGAGCAGTTCGGAGAAGGGGCTATTTCTTTTGTTCACAGTGTTTTGGTCATGAGGGTTTGTCAGTAACTCCAATTTCACACCTTCGATGGTGATGGTGAACAATGCGCGAAGATGGAGACTTTCTCTCTATATCTTCACCTTTTGTAAAGATTGGGGCAAAGAGAATATTTCTTTAACATCCCTTATCCTGTCACTTCTAATGCATGAGACTGAAATTATTGATGCCATCTTTCTAGAGATTAGAGACAAGAACCAAAGATTCTAATGTAAGCAACATGGTAAGACGGAGGTTGGTCAATTTCCATACGTCCGGAGATGGCGGTAGGAAAGAGAGAGGATGTGGGGAAGAGAGGAGAAGGGAGTGACTTTTTTTTCAGAAACCTTATGTCAAGGTAGTATTATGTTGTCTCCCTTGGGAAAGAATTGCTTTCTCCCTTTATAGAGAGTTAAGGCTATCAATGAAGGAGTTTTTTCTTATTAGGAAATGAAATGAGATATTTCCTTTTGTTTGACTATTAAGGGATCATTATTAGAGAGTCCTATCCCTTCCAAATTCTCTTTGTATGTGACTCTATTATACTGATTTGGTTTGGTGATGTCATCGTTTAGTGGGTGTACTTTCATTAAACCCGCATGTATAATTTAAAGACGCACGTGTAACTGACATTTATTCATGATCTATTATAACTGCACAGTTCTATAATGGTGTCGGGTTCATCACAACTCCGCGCGTGTTCAGGGTTCATCGCAAATCCACGCATGTTCGAGGTTCATCAGAAACCTGCGCATGTCTTAGCTTTATCGTAGATCCGTGCTAGCTAAAATTCATCGTGACTTGTCACGGGTATGAGTTCATCACAATCGCAAACATGCGATGTGTTATACATTTATTGCAGACGCCCATGTAACATTGGTTTGACACCCTTTGTTCTCTGATTGTCTTAACGACCACTATATACCTACATTAGCTCACCACTTATGAAATATTCCGCCCCTTTTAAGGAATGCCAGGGGAATTTTTATAAATTCAATGAAATTCGGGATAGTCCTATAGTTTTATAAATTCGTGTCAAGATGGTTCAATGGATCAAACNGGGGGGGGTTCTTGGTTTGATGATAGAGGGTTTAGATTAAAAATAGTCTAATCTAACTCATGTTTGGATTGAGTTAACCAAGCCAATGTACTGTTTTCATTCAATTGTATTACATCTTTTTTATACTCTTATAAAAATTGATAATTTCTGAATACGTAGGTACTTATAAAAGAAATAAGTAGATTGTTTAACTTTCAAATATATAATTCTTTCATTAAATACGTATCTACCAACCCTCAAATACATGTCTATCAACACTCTAAAAAAGTAGAAATAGTTAATTATGATCACATAAAAAATGTTAAATTGTAAATACGTTATATAAAAAAAAAGTCTTAGTTCAAAAGGTGTAAAACCTATGTTAATATTTTTTAATTTAATTTCTTAATTCAAATAAAACACATTATATGATGCAAGATATTAATAAAAAAATTTATATGATGCAATATTACTTAGAGTAAAAACTATTTTTAACTTATGGTATCTTATCTTTTCCAAAAAGAATATTTGAGAAATGATGAATTATTAAATTAAAGTTTCTTTTTCTAATATGATTTTATCCATTACAAAAAGATAAGAATAGTTAAATTCACTTTTATAAGAAGTGTTAAATTTTTCACATTTGTTATTTATAATATAATATCATTTTAAAAAATGTAAGCCATATATTAATTTTTCTAATTTTATTTCCTAATTTAAAGAAATGAATTATAATAAAGATTTAATAGTGTGGAATAACTTACATTATAAAATTTTTCCTTTAAACACATTGTTTTTTCTAAATTTCAAAAAAAAGTATTTAAGAAGATTTAATTCAAATAAAAGCTTTTTACCCAAACACATGTCTATAAAAAATGAGAGTATTTAACCCCACTCATAAATTGTGTTAATTTATAAACATATTACTAGTTCTAAATAATATTAATTCAAAAGGTATGTGACCAAATCAATTATATTATAAAATAATTTTATAATTCGAATAAAACACCCATTATATTGATTTTTAATAGTGTGGAGTAAAATAAGTTAAAGTGAGCTTTTTTTAAACATAAGGCTTTTATCTTTTTAAATAGAGTATCGATAAAGTCTCTTTTCTTAGATTTATGTCTATTAACCCTTAAAAAAGTAGTAATTAATTTTATTTTTATTAAAAGTACTAACTTATAAATATGTGAATTTTTATAAAAATAACTACTGAAATATTTCATGTGACTTTTCTATTTTAACTACTAACAAGGGTCGGAATTTTTTTCTCAGCTCTCTTAACTCTCTTGGACCACCTGCTGTCTATCTCTAGTAAGATTCTCTTTCTCTCTCTCTCTCTCTCTCCAACCATGCATTAATGCATCTGGGATGTTAAATATCACTTCAAATCTTATAAGATCCATTTTAATCTTACTAATTTAAATGGTGTTTGGTTTTATAATCATTTATTTGAAAAATAATGCTAACTCATCATTATATAGGCATTTACTCCAAAATGCTATCTGGTAAGACTTTTATTAGATAAACATTTGTATCGATTTGTGTAAAAACTAATTGTTGAGGGAAATACCGTTTTTAATATTTCCCTAACATAGTCATTTATTTACTATTCAACTTTTGTGGTGCCTAATGACGTCTAATGGCACATAGCTATTAAACAATAACAAGAAACATTTAATTTCTTTCTTTTATGACAAACCCATATAAAATGTTTTTTAACAAAATGCTATAATACTAAACATCCTCTCAATTTCCTTATTCAAATGAAAAAATCATTATAAAAACTTTAATTTGTATAAGATAACTTAAACTAGAGAATTTATCATTTTAATACATAACTTCTTATATTTTCAAAAAAGAATATAAAAAAAGTGAGTGATTTCATTTTTAAATAAAATCATTTTTTTCAAGCATGTATTTATTCATTTTAGAAAAATGGGAACAACTTTAACATCCAACATGACTACTTATTAAAAAGAATTTTCATAGTATACAATAAAACTGATATATGTACATTAATGAGAGATTAACAAATTATATCCCACAAATAAAAGATATGAAACGTGTGAAAGGTGTAGCCCTTTCTTTATAATTGATATTGAAGATCAAGATATTTATAATAATACAATTATATATGGACAAAAGGTAATATTGACAATTAATCTCTTAAAAATCAATATATTTATTATAAAACCATTACACAAGACAATAATGAAATATAAACAAATGTATCACACATACGAATGATATTAAACGTGTGAAGAAATTAGTCATGTTTTTAAAATTGATATTAAAGATCGAGATATTTACAACAATACTATTACATTATAGAAAATGGTGTTTCAAACAACACCCTCTTATTTGGTATTGTTTTTTCCAAAACAAAAAAAAAACCGTTGCTCCAGACCACACATTAGAAATCAGTAAAATGTGGTATGGAGTAACCCCAAATTCAATGTTTTTTGAAAAAATTGTGCATTGTTACCAATGAGGCAATAATGTGGCATCATCTTATATGTTGGATAATATAGATTAGTGTTGAAAACGTTGCCGCCAGCACTAGTACCAAACAAAACAAGTGTTGTTTTTCTCAAAAACGCCTATGTGGCAACACCGATTCCAAACAAAAAATAAGCACCGTTTTCTGGTGTTTACAACTCCACATGCCTAGCACCATTTTTTCTTAGAAAATGTTGCAATGTTCCCAACATCGATGTTAAAGACTTACTAAAATTGGACCCGAAATCATGGATAAGTGATGGTTCAAACAGTTCAACTGATCAGGTCAACAACATAATGAAAACACTAATGATGACAATTAAAGCCTATAAATGATACCTGAAACTCTACAACCTAATCTAACATCCGATCCAATAGTCTCAAATCCAAATAAGATGTTTACATAATTGAATCAAATTCAAATTTTGCAATGTGCATCCGATTAAAAATTAGATATAATTTGAAATTGATTCTATCTGATCTAATTAAAATTTGCGTTTGATTATATTATATTATAATATTTATTGATTTGAATTAGACCCCACTTGTTTATTTTAAATAGAACCTACTTTAAAATCTTAATTCAAACAAAAAATCTTTATATCCAAAGTTACCTAAACTAAATTTATAATATATAATAGGTTAGAAATGAAATAGGTCAAATTTTAATAAAAAATAATAAAAACAAAATAGTTTAAAAATTAATAGCCTTATCCTTAATATGCATACATATGGTGGAAGCCAACTTTTCAAAATAATATCAAAAGGTCATTACACGTATAATCTTTTCAACCATGTGGATAGACATATTACATTTCTGAAGATTGACCTGCGAAGCAAAGTTTCAATTTTTTCTTCTTTTTTATTACCTTTTATTTATATTTTCTCTTTCTACAAGAAATATGATTTTTCATGAGAAGATAAAAAATTCGCCATTCTAAGACATTATTAACGTCAAAATTTTTGCATTGGTATTATTCAACAGGAGATTTTCTTTTAATGACCAATTTAAAAAGTTGTCATTATTGATAAATTAATTTCATCGTTAATAATGAAAGATAAAAAATTTCTAAAACAAAATAAAATAGCGGCTGGTATTTGCATGGATTTCCTTCTCGTTAATTTCGGTTCCAATTTTCCTCTCTCCAATTATCAGAAAATTTTCCTCTCCTATTCCTTCGTTAATGGTTTCCTATTCATCAAAATCTCTTTTTCACTCTCTCTCCACTGTCCTTACTTTTTCATCTTTTCTAATTCATCAACTGTCTCATTTGTCATCACTGCGAGCAAAATGCAATAGGCGATTAATCTTTTCTTGTTTATTTGTTGCTGTTACCGATTAGAGCCTTAGACGAACAACATCGGTGAGTTATCGACTTGCTTTTATTGCATCATTTTGGGAGAAAAGAAACACTAACATCTTATCATTTGAATTCGCAAGGTCTATAATATATTTTTGCTACAACCAAGGCTCATTGCAACCAAAATGCACCAAAAGACTAAAGCTTTATTTCTCTCTCCTCTCCCCTCTCTTACCCTAAATCCCCAATTTATTTTTCGAAAGTGCTCAATCTCCATATTTTCAAAGATTTCTGTAACGATGAAAGTGTTCATCGAAGTAAGCAAAGAGGCAAACCCCGGATAGGCCTTTTTCAATATTTTATTTGATTATAAACCAATCGGCTTTTCTTTTTAACGTATTCCTTCTTTTGATGCATGGGTATTCTATAGTCTTGACATTGAAGTTTATTGGAGAATTGCAAAACAGCACTTTCAATCACTTTCAACAATTCTGTTTGATCTCCCTTCAATAAGCTTATATATTTTTTTTATTCTTTTGCTTTTTAATTAATATATTAACAAAATACGATGGAAGGGTTTTGAATGTAGATGGTTTTTTGTTTTATCTCCATTCTTTACTTCCCTTAAAATTTCTTCTAATAGGTGTTAAAGGGTTTGTTGTCATTAAATTTCTGTTTCAAAGAATTTTCTAGCTATATGATTACATCTATGTAATATTTTTTATTGTTTCCACTAGTTAATTTGCTTTTGGTATTGTATTTTAATTACCAAAGAGCCATAAGTTGTGGACTAGAAGACGGTTTTACCTAATTTTGCTAAAGCAAATAGATATGATTTTGGAGGTACGTTGTGGAATACCATTGAATGTAATAATGGTCAAATATTGAAATGATTTTGGTACCATTATGGTCAAATAATGGTACCAAATGATTTTGGTACCAAATGTTTGTTTTAATGTTTTATTATGGGTTGTTATCTTGGTGGTCATTGGTTTGCCCTTAAGTTAGGAACTAATACCTCAAAGAATGAAATCCTTTCTTGCATCAATTGTTACGATTTTCTTTAGAGAAGCCTTGTAATCCTCAATGGTCCATTTGGTTCACGAAAATAGGAGTTTGGAATTGGAACCTAAATGGTCCATTCCAATTCTAATTGTTTGGTTGGGCATAATCGAAATCCCATTCCCATTCCTGGTGGAAAGACATAATCTCCAATGGCCATTCTTTTCCCCTCCCTTGGGAATGAGATCCCATTCCAATTGATTACAATTCCAAATTTGATTCCTATTTGAAGCAAATGGGCTATTGGAAATGACTATTTTGATTCCAATTTCAAAGGATTTTGATTCCGATTATGGTTCTAATTTTGACCACAAACAAAATGGACCATAAGAAATGTGATTTTCAACAAGGTTTGTTGGGCATCAAAGCTTTGATATCTATTAAATGGTGCTAGAGTGTTCCTAAGACATAAGATAGATGTTTGATTGAAGTAATTTGCTTATTGTTGGATGGTTTGTATTGATAATATGATGAAAAAAAGTTGTGAAGGTTAATTCTATGTGTTTTTTGTTGGATAAATAGATTGGGGGAAGACCTCTTAATCTCTCATGCACATGCTACTATATCAAGACAAATTTTATTTTTATTTTTAAATTTTTTATTGTGAACTGATTAGAGGTCAAGATGACACACCTAACATAAGCACATTAGATCTAGCCCTAGTTCTACTCTCCAATGATTCCTTTTATAGAATGTTATAAAGTGGCGTTCTTTTAGATTGATGTAATTCATTGATCAAGATGACTTTGGAGACGTTCTAGATATCAAATGGTGGATTTTCAAAGAAAGTGAAGGGACATTTTAATTAGTTAGAAATTTAGCAAAAATTAATGTTTGAGAGGAACTAAGGAATTCTAGGTTAAATCATTTTAAGCCAATGTAGTTGTTAAAACAATAGTTAGTTCTTGTTGTGCCCATAATTAGGGGCCGTTTAGTTATTTCAAACTTAATGGTTTTGGTTTAGGAATATCATACAATAAAAAACTTTAGGAGCAAAATGGTAATCCCCATGCCTTTGCTTGCATCTAGGGGTGGCAATGTTGACCTCACTCATTCCAATAGCGAGTCAATGTAGATCAAATGACCCATTAGGGTTAGGATGGGGTTGGATTGAGGGTACTCAATAGGGTCAAGGCAAAGGGTCAAGGTGGGGTTGGGTCGAGGGTACCCATAGGGTTAAGGTGGAGAACCAAGCTTTGTATTTATAATGAATTAGCTCTATATCATTTGTATCTTCCAACACCATTTGAGACACTTGATTGCTACTTTGGGACCCAAGTTGGTTGATGTCATCCTCCAAAAGCTTGGTTTCAAAACTTGGTATTTTTGTTGATACGAATGGCCATAGGAATTTTAATAAATTTAATTATAAATGAATATGGTGTTGGATACTTTAGACGTTCTATTGACACTTGCATATATTGGGGAAGGTAGTAGACTTATTCAACAGTTAAATTTTTAATCAAATGATCTACAAATTTAAAATGTCATTTAGCTGCTAACAAATTAAGTATTCATTCAATGCACTCTTGCAAATCATCCAAACTACTATTTGCCTTTGGTATCAACCAAAACTTAGGCAACTAGTTAGTGGTTAAATTGTGCTTGGAATGTTTATGTAGAATGATGCAGGGTTATTAAGTCTAATGAAAACCCATTTTCTACATTAGAAATTAGGCGAATGAAAGCATAATATGATAATTTTATGGAACTTCTTTGTGTTTGCTAAACCATTTTTATCATCTAATATTTTCATTATTATTTAGATTATGGTTCTTGTTGAGAACATATATACCTCTATCTCAGAGAAGTCAAATAGCCCTTTGATGTTCTTGGTAGTACTTTAGATCCTTATGCATGGATATAAATAAATAAAATACTGACATTTCATTATTGAACTTTTCTGTTAATAATTAATCAAGCCAAGTAAATACTCTTGACCACAATTCATCTTACAACAAGTATATATTTCCACATTGGGTGTTGTAATAATTGAATCCAAAAACACCAAGTAGGTTAATATTCATTGTTTTAAAATTTAGGATAGTTGATTAAAATAACATTATTAGAAGTTTCAGATTTGACTTTTTTTGATTGAATTGTACTATCAGGATTAATGTGGTATAATTGTTGTTTATCTATCAAATAAATAGATTTACATTCAACAGTACATGATTTTATATTAGTTGGGAACTCACCAATCTCTCTTGCCCAAATGCCTCTGAAACAATTATTCTTTATTCTTGTAATAACATCTGTCCCACTCCATTTTCCATTATAGATAGTCCCAAAAGTACCTGATCCAAGTTCTCTAAGCACTTCAAGATATTCAATTTTAGTGATCTATTTATGTGTGTCTAAACACAATAGTCAAGATAGACATATAATGATCCAGACACCTATATTAGTGTTGTCAATGCAATGTTTTTTTAGGATTCTAAAATACAGATATTCATAAGGTATTACTAATTTAATAAACTAAATAGAAAGGTGTTACAATTTATCACTAAAAGACAAAAAATGAAAAGATATTTTAAAGAGAAAAATCACATTTTACAATAATTCTCAATAAAATGATCATGTTGGTCAATGCAATCATCTAAATAGACACATTAAATGGCCCAACACGAAATTTTGGATCTCTTCTCAAAATATCTTTCCTAGGATATGTTCATTTTGATGGTGAAAAATGAACTAAAGTAGCAACTAGTTACACGGTGGTGGTGAATAGGTTTTTGGGATCTCAATTTCTTGTCAATATGATATTGTTTTGATGGGTCATGGTAAATCTAGGATAATCAAGAATTGAGGGAGTATTTACAAATTATAATGGAAACAATTTCAGGTCATTTTTTTAGACCTTTAGGATATATAACTCAACAGGGGCAACTCCACTAGCATTATTGCTCAAGGTCTATGTCCAATAAATTTTTCTCAAGCATGGGAACATAATACTTGGCCAGAAAAATGACAATAATCTTATGGGCTCAAAAGACAAAAGATAGCTTGGTTGATACATTAGCTATACAAGGAGTGCAAAGGGATAAAATGCATTGAGGAACTATTTCTTGAGAGGATTTAGTGTCATAGGCAAGGAGTTATGAGACCTTAACAATGTGCACCATCATTGTTCTTTTTTTATTAAACTAGTAATTAAGTATGCACGTTGTATGTGCGATTTTTTTTTTCATATTAATTACTTTGAATTTTAGATATATCATACTTAGTATTAAAATTGAAATTTAATAAATGTAACAATATGGTTAAAAATAAACCTAAATACTTGTACTAAATGTGCACTTACAGAAAATTTAAATTACAATAACAATTTCTACTACTACTACTACTACTACTAAATTTTATATTCTATTTCTAATTTAAATAAAAATAATTTTTATTTTTAGAAACGTTCCAAAATATTTTTGACAAAACTATATGCTTTTTTATCTTTAGTGTTCTATCTTTTTTTAAATATTTATTATTCAATTATGACATCATGGATTTCTTTGAAAATTTGGATTATTAACCCACCATTTAAATAAGAAAATAGCTTTACTTTCTGATCAATGTTAAATTATATATTTCATCTACATTATATACATAATTTTTACTTGTCACACTTAATTTTTGTTTGACATAATTAATATATAACTTTTTTATATATTCTTTCGATTACATGTGCTTTTTTATTATTTCTTAAATATTTATTGTTTAACTATTATATCATCGATTAATCCATTTGATCCAAACCACTAACACACAACACAAAAATAAAAATAGCTTGATTTCTAGGTTGACATTAAATTTTGTATTATGTTTCCATTATTGATAAAATTATATCGTATGTATAATTTTTATTTTTGTTTAATGTAATGAATGTATAATATTATATATGTATCCAATACATTATTTTTTATAAATATATAACATTATATCTTATGTATAATATTTATTTTTGTGGTTCTTTATATTTTATATTTTAAAAAAATTTATTATTTTACTATGAAATTATTTCATTTTTTGTTGATTTTAGTTTTGACATTCCATTTTCATAAATACTTCTTACATTTCATACTTATTTTTGTTCAGTATAATGAATATACAATATTAATGACATGTCCAGTTCTTTTTTATTTTTTTGTATAATATATTTTATTTATTTTAATTTTTTATTATTTAATTATGGCATTGTTTATTAACGGATTTGACCCAAAATGTTTGAATTGCTTACCCACCATCGAGAGGGAAGAAAATGGTTTTGTTTTCAAATTACCTTTCAAAATATTTATTTTTATTATTAAAATTAATGTTGTGGATTTAATTAGTACAATTTAATGATGAGAACAATATAATTTAAATACAGGATTTAATAAAAGAATATACCTTAGAAATGATATTTAATGAGATATAATAAGAAAATAGTTTTACTTCCAATTGGTTTTCAATTCTACATTTCATTTCCATCATTAATAAAAGCATTTCTTATTTATCATCAATATTTTCAACTTGTTGTTAACTTGGTCGATTGAACCATCTGAACCGTCACTCAGTCATGATTGTAGATTTGGTTTTGTTGAAACTCACATTTTTTAGTTAAAAACCCATCTAACTTGGGTGGTTTAACCATTGACCCGTTCGACCTATTAACCAAGTCGTAGGTTGCACACTTAATTATGTGCAAACTTTTGGAAGTCATAACTTTGCACTCTGATGTTCAATTGGGGTTATCTGTTTTTTTTTTTTTTTTTAATTTTGAGTAACTTTTCAAGATCTATATGTTCGAAGGGCATTATGCGCCATGCCTTACTATTTTTGCGAAAAAACCCTTTTTTGGCCCCAAATTGTAATTTTTAATATTTTTTATAAATAAAAAATATAAAACGGAATTAAAAACATAAATAAATGTAACATAATACTTTTATTATATGTAATGTATGTAAAACATAATTATAATATATGTGAAAACATAATTATACTATTTATTGATAAAATATGTAATTTTACACACACTCACAGACACACACATAGTGTTGACATAGAGCGGTTTGACTCATTTGACCTTGACAATCGAACTGGTGACTTGTGACCCAAAAGCGAAAGTGGGTCTTCCTTCGTGTCAGTTTTTAAAACATTGTTTATCATACTTATTATTTTTTAATGTGTCAAATATATGATGTTAAAAATGTTTCCATCTTTTTTAATTTCTATATTTTTTTGCATTTTATATATTTTTGAATTTTATTATTTAATTGTGGCAACATGGATTGACCCCTTTAACCCAAATGGTTTATTTTCTTACCACCACCTAGATGAAAATACTATTTTTTTAGGTAGATTTTAAAAGTATAAGTTTTTATGTTATTGAAATTATTAATTTATTACGTATGTATTTAATTAGAGAATTTAATGATGAGAAGAAACAAAAAAGCCTTTAAATATATGGCTCAATGAAGGTGAATGCAAATTAATACCTTAAATGTTGGATTTAATGAGAGATAATTGAATGCATTGAATATCTTAAAATTAACTATTTTTAACTTATTTAATATCAATAATAACTAATTACCCTATTTTCCCTCATTTTTTATCAATAAATTTAAATATTGAGGGGTAAATTTTGTCATCACAAAATTGTAGAAATATTTTTGAGACTATTCATACTTTTTAAAGTAGTATAGATCTAACAAAGTTATCAATTACCAATAAAAAAGCTCAGCTACAAAACTTTGCAGCTCTTACATTCAGCCTCAATTTTTATAATGATAGAAAGCAAGTCTTAGCAAGTCATTACTGCATTATATGAATGTCATACTGGATTGACTATCGTTCCCCCTCCATCCAACGTGGAGAGAAGTATAACCCTTATGGCCTTAGCATAGGTTGTTTTTGATCTAGCATTTTCTTGCCATAGTCATTGATTATGAGGATGAAAATAAAAAGTGCAATCAGATTTGTGTCAATGTGCTTTGATTATTTTTGTAACAGAAATTTAAGGAACATGATTAAAGGATCACTTCCAAAGTATTTGTTGAGATCTAGCAAGTAGATATTATCTCTTTAGTGACTTTTTTAAAGAAGTTTTATTAAAAGAAAAAGATGGTACATATGCACAAAATCTGGAAGTCAACTAAACTTAGCTCAGCCTTATACACAAAAATGTGAAAGAGAAAAAGAGGGCATACACATTACCACCCAATAATCAAGTTTTTCATGAAATTCTTTCTAGGATTAAAATAGAATAAACCACCAAAACAAGAATATCATACCTCTTGAAACTTGAACATGCAACTAAGTGCTAGCTATAGAGTAGGATATCTATTGTGAAGTTCATCATAAATAAATCCATATGTGTTTCTTCATCTTTTACATGAAAACAAATACTCCACTCATATTTTACCACTTTTTGTCCATGATATATGGACAAAAAGAATTTTATAGGATAAATGATCAAGTTTTTTATGAAATTCTTTCTAGGATTGAGATAGTATAAAAACTACCAAGACAAGAATATCAACCCCACTTAAACTTGAACATATAACTATGTGCTACAGACTTAGATATAACTATGTGCTACAGACTTAAAGGCAATTCACGGGCAAAGTAAACCATACTCATCATGAAGAATATACATAACAAGGTTGTTCATCTATAGGATACATGTTTAGAAAATGACTATTAAATTGGTAAAAAACTTTTCCCCTTAAAAACCTTATCCACTTATAAAAGAATTACTTGACGTTTTCTTGATAGATAGAAACTATTATGTAGAGTTATGTAAATTTGTAAGGAGTTTATTTGAATAATACTAAACCCTTCAATTGAAATAAATTACATAATGAGAATTTTATTATGATTTTTTTGTTTCTAATTCCTTTAAAGAGTTTTTTATGGCTGCAGAAAATAAAGTTGGAAGTTGTGGAAGTTCTGTTGGTTGCTGAGTTAAGAGTTATTTTTCAAGAAGCATTGTTTTTGAGGAATTAAAGCTCTTAATGGTCAACTAGAGGCTTATTCCATGGAGATATATGGATATTGTTTAGCATATTTTGACATTTAATAAATAGTTTGTTTATGTTACATGTATATACAAACATATAATTGTTTCTTTGGCTTATCATTTAGTAGTCATGTTTAATAAGATTTACAGAGATACTTTTGTTATTTTGAACCCACCAAAACCTTTTATATGTATTATTTTTTGCTTTTTAGTATTAATTTTACTAATTGTATATTTGCTTTGTTTTAAGAGTATAGATATTCATATCACAATAAAATATTGGGAATTTTAATCATGTAAGAATCGTTCATGGGTCAGGTTCTAGACTTTGACATACACTATACTTTTGTTATTTTGAACCCACCAAAACCTTTTATATGTAATATATTTTGCTTTTTAATGTTAATTTTACTAATTGTGTATTTGCTTTGTTTTAAAAGTATGGATATTCATATCATAATGAAATATAGGGAATTTTAGTTATGTAAGAATCGTTCATGGGTCAGGTTCTATACTTTGATATACACTATATTTTTGTTATTTTGAACCCACCAAAACCTTTTATATGTAATATTTTTTATTTTTTAGTATTAATTTACTAATTGTGTATTTTCTTTGTTTTAAGAGTATGTATATTCATATCACAATGAAATATAGGGAATTTTAGTTATGTAAGAATCGTTCATGGGTCAGGTTCTAGACTTTGACATATACTATACTTTTGTTATTTTGAATCCACTAAAATCTTTTATATGTAATATTTTTTGTTTTTTAGTGTTAATTTACTAATTGTGTATTTGCTTTGTTTTAAGAGTATGGATATTCATATCACAATGAAATATAGGGAATTTTAGTTATGTAAGAATCGTTCATGGGTCAGGACTTTGACATACACTAATTTAGGCTTGGGCTTTAGATTCGGCCTATTAAAATTTTGACAAAAGCCAATCATGAGATTAATAACGACAATATAAAGTGATCATTATTATAATTGCATTCTCAGGTAAAAAAATGAGATGAATAGTGGCAATATACATTGGTCATTATTACTTTTAAACTTATTAATGACAGTGTTTTTAGTCGTTATTATGAGACCAATACTAACAGAATATGTCATTGTTAATAAATTTGAATTTATTGGCGATAATTTGTGGTCATTAATGCATGTTAGTGGTGACAACATAAGCTGTAGTTAATAGTTTTGAATTAATAGCAACGAGATCTTTTGTTGCTATTGCAATACTTTTAACGACCTATAGCTCCCTTATTGGTAATAGGTTTTAACGACAAAAAATTTCAATTTGTCGCCTAAACTTTTAGTGGTAAGGCCTTCAGCGACGAGTGGCAATGGTAAATGATCTTGTCGTTAAAAAAACTTTCAGCGATGAGTTTTGGACTTTTAATGACAATTTTTCCGGTCGTTAAAACTCTCTCTATCCCTAAGGTTTTATTTGGTTTAAAGGAAAATAGCTTCTATGAGAATTATTCTAAGCATTTAGGTTGTGATTAGTTTGAAAGATGAAAAACTATAATGTTGGTGATGTCCCAAGAACTTGTAACAAGTTTGGACACTAGGCCTAAACTTTTTCAATATCCCAAGTAGGGCTTTTTACACCAAATTTCTCTTGTTGATAAAATGATAAGAAAAGTAATTAAAAGGGATAATTTTTCTCAATTGTAATCTCCGCAATATGATATTTCTTATATGCCACTTTTGAAGCTATATTTATAGTCTCCCAATTGAATGTTGGGTTCTCTAAAAAATAGGGAACAATGTTATTCTTCCTCTAAGAATGTTAGGAGATTCCCCTTAATTGGGATGAGAGATTTATCCTTTTAGTTGAGACTTTTCTCAACTAAATAACTACTCTAGTAGTCTAGTAGACCAAGTTTAAAAAGAGACAAGACAATTGGCTTTTGTTTTTATAAGAAAATAATAATATATAATAATAATTTAAAAAAAATGTGTTGATAGTATGTTCATGCTAGTTTACAGAGCAAATGCTCCACTGATTGTTTAGTTATTCTTTTTAACCTATGGTAGTCTTACACACCAGGAGCAGAGCTAGGGGACCTAGGGAGCCATGGTGCTTTCATTGTTTGAAGAAAAACTATATACCATTTGTGTAAATTGAGGAGAGAGGGGGGCATATGACTTTTTTCCCCCTTTATGTTTTTTAGCAATATACATACATAGTTATACGATATACTTTGGGTGTGTGTTTTAATAGTTGTATGATATATTTTATATACTTTTTGGATTGTCAAGGTCGAACAATGGACATTTTAGTCAAGTGTTCACTTGATTTTTGAATCCCTTTCATTTTTAAAAGTTTTTTATATAATCAATTAGTTGGAGGAATAAAATAGTGATTTTTGTTAGTCTTTCTAATTTTTTATTGTCAATTGGTCATTGTGTGCAAACTAAATTGATTTAATACATTGGAAGTTGGAACACTGAAAGGAAAAAAGGTTTGGCATATAAGTATACAACTTTAAAATTGTTTGGGTTTTTTATCTATTTTTTATTTTTATTTTATTTATGATTGTCTTTTTCATTATTTTTTCTTTGTACAATCACCCAAAGATGAATGCATGGGAATTGGGGGTATTTTTGAAATAGCTAGGGTTTCAATGAATGGACTCCATGTGTTCTATGAAAGTAACAAATGAGATCAATGCACAAATGCATGCAATGCCTTGCTCAACATGCACATACTAGGGTGGCCATTTCATCATGACCCACACAAGCCCAACATAAAAATTTAATGCTTAGGCCTAGGTTTTGTGTTTAGGCCTACTTATCACAATTTTCAAGGCTAAGTCTATGCCTAATACTTCAAGTCCAACACTGACCTAACGTGCATATTTTATAAAATACCTTTATTTTATACATAACATACACATATGCGTAATTGTTATTTTGTGATATATTATATACTAAATAAAATAAATTTATAAACAAACTATACACCATTAAATATAAAATACTATAAATATAATATTTTATATATAAAAAGCATAGGCCTAAAGAGGCTAGGCTATAGCCCTTAATATTAGTGTAAAGCCCAACTTGGCCTATGATCACCATACACTCTGCTCAATACACTTGTCCTACCCAATAACCCAACCATTTCATTGGCCAGCCATTGGCCTTGGCCTATCCATATTCAAGTAATCATATTAGCTTTGGCCACCCTAAGAAAAAAATCCTAACTCCGCCTTGGCTACACATCAAGAATGACATCAATGACCATATGCTACTTGGTCCAACATCTCCCAATTGGTCATGTGTCTCGAGATGTACTAATTGCCTAATAATCTTATTAACCTTTTTTTCTGAAGCCCTAAATTTACTCTTGATGGAGGGGGTCCACCACAATTTTATTAATTTCAAAAGAAAGAAGTATAAGAGAGGGGACATAAAAACCTTACTCCTCGAGAAAAGCTATACAAGATGGCATTTGGCTTATAAATATATAAAAAAGGTCCAAAGGCCAGACATTAACAACCAAAGAAAAAAGAAAAAGAAACCAAGGAGATTAGTGGATGTGCAAAAAGGGAAAACTAGAAAAGTCATCCTTAACAAGGGACTGAAAAATAGAAGGATCGTTCGTAAAAGATGAAATTGTGGAATCCCATTGAAGGTCACAAGCCAAGTTTGCTAAATGAATTAACCACTCTGTTTCCCTCTCTAAAGATGTGCTAAAATGAAAGTTGAAGAGGGATAGATTTAATCGCCACTAAAAAATACCAGACCAACCAAGGGGGAGAAAAGATCCCATTAATGCAATGAACCAAACTCTAGGAGTTGAAAAAATCAACCTACTCTGTACAATCCAAATGTCCAAGTAGAAAGAAATTTCACCTTTACCTACTAACCAATATTAATTTTCCAACTTGGTAAAATTTAAGTTCTTCTTGCAAGTTGCAGAAATCAACTGGGGGCAATCAATTTGAGAGATGTGGGAATTACGTAGACATTTGGATTTAAAAAAGGGCCCATAATAACCTCCCATAAAGAGTGTTCCAAAGGAACTTCATGTGTAACGCTTTATTAACATAAAAAATTCTGCGTAAACTAAGGCCCCCTTCATCATGAGGCTTACAAATAGTTTCCCAAGACACCTAGTAGTGTTTCTTACTTCCTTTACCATCAGGTCGAAGGAAATCAACAAGTATTTTGTCAATTTTCCAGAGTACTTTTTTGGGGGTAGTAACAAGTGAAAGAAGATAAACTGGAATGCTAGAAAGGACACTTTGGATAAGGGTAATTTTACTACCAAAAGAAAGAAATTTACCTTTCCATCCTATGACTCTTTCAAAATTTTGCTTCAGTAAATCATCAAACACTTTACTTTTGTACCTACCCTTACAAATAGGAAGTCCCAAATAAGTAAAAGGAAGAGCTTTTTGAGTGAATCCAATACATCTCTCAATTATTCCAGTGCGGGCATCTGAAGTATTTTTGGAGACATAAAAGCCACTCTTATTTTGGAGACATAAAAATCACCATGTCATCTACATAGAGAGAGTGAGAAATAATCTAACAACCTCTAGGTAAATGAAATTGACAAACCTGATTTCTGGCCATCAATTCCTCAAGCCTTTGCTTGAAACATCCTTTGCTGAAATAAATAAATAAGGGGAGAGTGGATCCCCTTGTCTAATGCCCCAGGAAGATTTAGGAGGCATTATTTTTCTGGATTTTGAGAGGGGGAAAGTAGGTTAATGGGATTTTGATTCTCATTGAACAAGAATCCCATGTTCTTTTTTCAGATTTATGTAGGGACCAGGGAAAGTTTATTTTCCTGGTTATCACTTACTCGGGTAAGTGATACCCATCTCCTAGGTGGGTAAACAACTTTCCCACCTTGGGAGAAAGTTGCCAACACCTGAAAGGAACAAAAGTGCCCCTTGTAATAATGGATTTTTATGGATAAAATGGTCATTGCCTTATTTTCATGGGAAATAAAAGAACATAGGTAAATGCACTTACCCGGGTAAATCTTTCCTAGGATACAATTACCTGGGTAAGTGTATTTACCCAGGTAAGTAACTTACCGAAATGCGAAAACTAGCATTCGAGATCTTATTAATTATGATAGAAAACTAGCAATTTGAGATCATCTGACTAATCATCTTAATCCAATCATCAAAAAAGCCAAATCGGCATAGAACCTGAAAAAGAAAAGTCCACTCTAGCCTATCATAGGTTTTAGCCATGTCCAATTTCAAGACAACATTACCCCCCAAATTTTTTCTATCGATTTCTTGTGCTATCTCCTGCACTAGAGAAATACTATTCATTATGTTCCTTCCTTGTACAAATGCACCCTCCCAATTAGAAATCATATTAGGCATAATTAAAAATTTTGCCAAAATTTTATAAATAAAATTTCCAATAGGGGTGTTCACATTAAATGTCAAACTGACCAAACCGGCCCGACCTAACCCGAGTTGATAAATTTTTCAAAACCACTAGTCGGTTCTGGTTTGTCTGAGAAAATAAACTGACAACTCGGTTCTATTTTCAGTTTTTATACATGAAAACCTAAACTGAACCAAACTGACCATATATGTTTTAAGTAATTACTAAGAAGTCCCTATTCAGCCCTACTTCCTATCACAGTAAACTTTAAATTTAAGTTATTTATTACCTTTTTGGGTTTAGCAAGCATTGATGCGAAAGAGTCTTGGAAATTGGAATGGGAATACATGTTGGATTGTTGGAGTCTTCACTCTTCAATTTTGGAAAGAGAAAAAAAGAGAGGTTAAATAAAGTTATTTATTACCTTTTTGGGTTTAGCAAGCATTGCTGTCATGGAGAGACAACTGTTGGAGTCTTCACTCTTTAGTTTTGAAAAGAGAAAAAAAGAGAGGTTAAATAAATCGACTGAACTGATAAACCGACCCTTCATGTTTGGGTTGGTTTTGCTTCGAGTCAGTTGAAGAAAATGGCTCAAACCAACCCAACCCGACCCGTGAACACCCCTAATTTGCAACACTAATGGGTCTGAAATCAGCAAAAGTTATTCGGTTTTTCATCTTGGAAATCAAAGAGATCAAAGACGAAGTAAAATCTCTTGAAATCTTACCACCTCTAAAAATATAATAGATGGCTTCATAAACATCCATAGCAATAAGATCCCAACAACAAAGAAAAAAATGACCAGAAAAGCGATTGGGTCCTAGAACTGCATCTCTATTAATTTCAAAAACTACACCCTTAACCTCCTCATGGAAGGAACCATCATTAGTCTAGAATTCTCTTCAGAAGAAATGGACACATCAATAGAAGATAACAGATTTGCATTCTCAGTCACGTTACTAGCAAACATAATTTCTGAAAAATATGCCACAACCCCATTACCAATGTCATTCGGAGTCAACAACCAGTTACCGTCAGAATCCTGAATTCTATGAATAATTCCCCATCTTCTTTTCACTTTAATTGAGGCATGAAAGAAAATCATATTTTTGTCACCTTCCTTCAACCAAGTAACCTTGGACTTTTGGTGCCAGAAAATTTCCTCCAATTTCAACAAATTGTTTAACTGATTTCTAGCATTATTCAAAGCCACCCAGTTATATTCGAAAGGGTCTTCCATATGAGCCGACACCCTAATCAGCACCAGATCTTCAGTCTGCTAGACATTTTGATGAATATCCAAAAATTAATCAATTCCAATTCTGCAAGGTTGATTGTAGTCGTTTCAATTTTTTACGAATTTTCACTGCAGGATCACCCCCATTGGCTAAACCCTACAATCTTAACCACATTAAGAAAGTCATGGTGTTCAGTCCACATCTGTTGAATTTAAAAACCTCTATGGGAAATTAGGACCTCATCTTCCCAGGCAAGGATGAAAGGGGCATGATCAGAGTACAATCTGTTCAAATGTTTGACTGTTTTCAAAGGGAAACCATTAATACGGTTTCTATCAAATAATGCTCTATCCAGCTGAGCCCAAGCACAGTCTAGACCCCATCTTCCATCACACTAGGAAAATATTTCCTTCATAACCAACATCGATCCCTGATCTGGGCCCCTCTGGCTAGGGGTGTCAATGGTCCAGATTTGGTCCAAATATTAAAATTGGATTGGACTAGTCCATGTTTTTATCTTCGATACAATTAACGGACCAAAATGGACCAACTCCATTTCTCCGTAAACCGTCTAAAAGTCCATTGAAACCTTGAAGGCAAAGCTCTGGACGTTACATCGTTCGCCTCTTTGAAGCATCTCTCTCTCAAACCCTCTTTCAAACATTTCCTATCTGACATCACATCAACAAAATGGTCGTCCTTCTTTGTTATTGTCGACATGTGTTTTGGAGGGTGGGCCAAGGTCGCGAATGCCCTAGATATATTTCATTCCATCTTCAACACTGGCAGTGCTTATGGCATGGCCACTTCTCCATCTACACACCTCCCTCCATAATCCATCGCACCTAGCTCCCAGAGATTGATCCTTCATCCTGATTCACACAGACACAAGTTTGTTTGTGGTTGAGATCCGTTGGACTTTTATTTAATACAATGGAGGATATCAATTAGATTGGCTTACTACCTCTTCATTGGCCAACAAAACCTGTGCGGACAGAGCTACCAGGACCACCCCGAATCAATGCGTCAATGCATCTAGTGGCTCAATACGCAACCTTTGGATTTTGTTCTTTATGTATGCTTGTGTTCTTAGAACACAATCTCTGCTTCAGAAGTGATGGAATTGACTATCACTTTGTAGGCAAGCGGTAGGAATTTCATATGGGTCATTAAGCCTCTAGTGGGACTTGACATAAACTTTGAATTCAGGGTGGATGATTGGTAGCCCGAGGGATTCGAGGATTGAATAAAATTGCAAAACAGAGGACTGTTAGTGCATAAATGGGAACCCCAGGCAGATATTCTATCTCATAGGTCTACCTCTACCTTCAGGTTGGTGCTTCTACTATGAACATTACTAGAATGTCGGCAACCAAGGTGCATGTGGAGGTTGATATTTTGCGAGACAACTCATCTGATGGACCAAATTAAAAGAGAGATAAGCCAAAACAGATTTTTATTTTAATAAAATATTAGTAATATATAACAATAACTAAAAAAAAGATATTGATGGTGTATACATACAGTATACATAGAGCAAATATTCTATTGATCATATAATTACTCCCATTAGCCTACGAATAGTGATACTGGTCGAGGATGACATTAAGGATCACAGGTCATTTGGTCCAACAAAAGAAAAGTTATTTCTTTCAAACTAAACACATCCTAAATGGTCAAAATGCTTCTTGTAGAAGAAAATCTATGGCTAATTGTCGATGGGTGATAAAAGCAATACTGGAATAATGAGGAGGGAACGACTCAGTCGAAAATGACCGATCTCTTGAATCATTTAAATAGAAAAGTTACAAGAGGATAACTATGTACAGAAGATAACAATTACAGAGTTAGAGTTTATCTAGGAAATTAATAGAGGATAAGCTACATGATAATGAGATAAGGTGATCAGTTATCTAGGATAGCTATCAGAGATAACCATTCCGGTTATAAGTCTATCATAACTATTGAGATACTCTAACATCCCCCCGCAAGCTTAGCGGTCTCTTGGAGACGATAAGCTTGGCTGTAAGGTCATTAAACCTTGTTGATGGCAGATGTTTGGTAAGAATGTCTGCAATCTGATCATGGCTGGGAATGTGATTGATCAGAAGAAGGCCGGCTGCAACTTTTTCTCGGATAAAGTGAACATCCAATTCTATGTGCTTGGTGTGAGAATGGTGGACAGGATTGGAGGAGAGAAACTTGGCACTCAAATTGTCACACCAGATGACAGGTGGGCGAGGGAGCTTCAATCCAAGCTTCGTGAGCAACATTTGGAGCCAAAGAATTTCAGCGGCAGTGGAGGCAAGACTACGGTATTCCAATTCTGTGCTGGAGCGAGAAACCGTGGACTGTTCATGAGAGCTCCATGAAATCAGATTACGACCCAGGTAAACACAGAAACTCCCTTGGGAGCGATGATCAACAGGGCAACTAGTCCAGTTAGCATCAGAAAAGGCTTCGAGAGCCAATTCTAGAGAAGTACGAAAAGTAATGACATGATCAATTATGGATTTAAGATAACGGAGGATCCTCTTGACTGCACTCCAATGAACATTAGTGGGTTCTTTCATAAACTGACAAACTTTGTTAACCGAGAAGCTGACGTCTAGCCGAGTAACGATAATATATTGTAGGGCCCCTACTACATTGCGATATTCGGTGGCATCTGGAAGAGGAGAACCATGAGTAACATCAAGTTTGGTAGATGCCGCCATAGGTGTGTGAATTGGTTTAGCCTCATGCATCTTGGTCTTGACGAGAAGATAATGAATATATTTACGTTGGGATAGGTGCACCCCATCTGAACTGCGGTGCAGTTCCAAACCCAGGAAGTAATGAGCTTCCCCAAGATCTCGAAGAGCAAAAGTGGTAGATAGCTGAGAGATGAGGTGAGTAAGGGCAGAAGTAGAAGATCCAGTGATCAATAAGTCATCCACATATACAAGAAAAATATGACATCAGTGCTAGTCCGCCGCATGAATAGAGAACTATCTGCTCAGGATTCCAGAAAACCAAGGTGAACCAAATGATCCCTTAATCGAGTAAACCAGGCCCGTGGGGCTTGTTTCAAACCATAAAGGGAATGTTTAAGACAGCATACAAAATGTGGCCGTGCTGGATCAATGAAACCCATGGGCTATTTCATAAAAACATCTACACTGAGGTAGCTATGAAGGAAGGCATTGCTCACACCAAGTTGTCTAAGATTCCAGCCATAGTGAACTGCGAGAGATATTATTAACCGAATAGTGGTTGGTTTAACCACCGGACTAAATGTTTTAGCAAAGTCAATACGGGCTTGTTGAGTAAACCATTGAGCCACCAATTGCGCTTTGTATCTTTCAATGGACCCATCCGGACGTCTCTTAATCTTATAAGCCCATCGATTTCCCACAATGTTCTTATGAGGAGGTGGAGGTACAAGATCCCAGGTATCATTATGCAACAACGCTTTGTACTCATCCTCCATGGCAAGTACCCAACGAGGATCTTTCTTGGCAATAGTTTAGCAAGAGGGTTCAAGATCGAGGTCAACGGAGGCTTCCAAAGCATACCAAGGGTTTGGCTTGCGAACTCCACTCTTGCTCCATGTCATCATGGGATGAGCATTAAGTGGGGTTGATGATGATGGGAACAAGTCGGTAGAACTAACACCAGTGGATGTAATAGGTGGGCTAGAGGAGGTGGTGCCGATGGGTACAGGAATGGTCTGAGGAGAAGGGAAAGGATATGTAACGATAGGAGGACCAACCACAGTGTTGGTAGCCGAGTTGGGAAGTGTGTTGTGCTGCCAGAAGTGCATGGGAAGGTATGTTCATAAAAAACCACATTACGGGAAATATATAGACGACTAGATGTTAAGTCCAAGCATTTGTACCCTTTGTGATGTAAACTGTAACCTAGAAATAAACAACATTTGGAGCGGTAGTCTAGCTTAGAGCGGTTATAAGGTCTGAGATGCGGATAGCAAGCACATCTGAAAGTGTGCAACAAAGTGTAAGTTTAGTGCCAAAGAGACACTCTAAAGGAGAATTCATGTCTAGTATTGGAGAAGAGAGTCGGTTAATTAAAAAAACTGCAGTCTCAAAGGCATCATACTAATAATGTTTGGGCATTGAAGCCGTAGCCAGGAGGGTGAGACCCATTTCAACAATATGGCGGTGGCGTCGTTCTACAATCCCATTTTGTTCATGAATATGTGAACATGAGAGACGATGAGTGATGCCTGAATCAGAGAGAATAGGGAGAAGTGGTTTGTATTCGGTACCTCCATTTGTTTGTAGAGTTTTGATAGAGGTGTTCAATAAATTCTTCACATTCTTCTTAAAAACAGCAAAAATAAAACCAACTTGAGTTTTAGAGGTCATAGGAAAAATCCATATATACTTGCTGTAAGCATCAACAAAATTCAAATAATAGCGAAAACTATGTCTTCTAGAGATAGGGGCTGGTCACCAAACATCAGAAAATAAAAGTTTTAATGGATACTTCACAACAAAAGTACTATTAGAAAACGACAAGGTATGACTCTTGCCTAGTGGACATGATGGACAAAAAGACATGTCCTTATTTGAAACTGGAAGCTGAAATGAAGATAAGATGTGGGTAGCTACTCGCTTGCTAGGATGTCCTAGCCACTGATGCCATACAGAAACCAATGCTTTCTCACCAATCAATGCCGATGGAGCTTTAGTTGTGCAATTTGTCTTCAGTTGATAGAGCCCTCCCTTAATTGGTCCTTGGAGGAGAATTTTCCCGGTCGCTTTGTCCTTAACAGAGAAGCCAATAGCATCAAAAATAAAAGTTGCATTATTATCCTTACAAAACTGGCTGACAGAGAGAAAGTTCTTAGATATATTAAGAACTCTGAGAACATTATTCAAGACAATGGACCTATAATCAATATTCAAAACAGAAGAGCCAATATGAGATATGTCTAGACCCGTACCATTGCTGAATAGGATATGATCTGTTTCATGATATTCATCGTGAAGAGAGAGATTCCCAAGATCTGAGGTCATATGATTGGTTGGTCCAGAATCAGGGTACCAATTTTCATCACGAGTAGATCGTGAAGATGAGGTTGTATGAGCTTGCTTGGTATTCTTATTGGTAGTGAGTTTTAGATAACAGCGACAAGTAGCTGCTGTATGGCCAGGATACCCACTGAGTTGGCAAACCACAGTGGCATTCTTGGAATCGGATATGCTGCGATTATTGTTATTATAGGAAGCTTTCTTGGAATTGTTAGAACCACCATAATTATTAAATTGTTGTGGCTTATAATAAGATGATTGATTGCGATTGAAGTTTCTCTTCTTATTGGCCAAATTAGCAAAAGGAGAGTCCATCACAAGTTGTGAAGAGTGACACTCTAGGTGCTTTTCAAATGTAAGTAACATATTTTGAATTTCAGAAAAAGAAAGACTATCTAGTCTAGTAGTCATATAGAGCACAAATGTATCATATTCAACAAGTAAACCACTAAGAAGATAATGAATCTGATCAACATCAGTGAGAAAGTATCTAGAAGCAGCTAATGCATTAGATAAATTTTTAATTTTCTGAACATAATTAGTGACAGTGAGAGTACCCTTCTTGAGATAGGCTAATTCTAATTTCAAAACATGGATTCGATTCTAGCTGGTAGAAGAAAAAAGAACATGAAGTCGATCCCGTACCTCTTTGGATGTCTTACTGCCAACTACTTGAGCCAGAATTGACTCTGTTAATGAAGATAATAACCAACTTATAATCAACGGGTTTTGTTCGATCCATGCTGCATGATCCGGGTTGCTACGGCTGGATCTTTGGCTATTGCCATCTTCCAAGAAGAAGATCCGTCCACATAGCCATATAAATGATACCCTTTGAGAGTTGGTGTAGTTTGAGAGCTTCAAAGCAGGAAGTTAGTACGGTCCAGTTTTACTGAAACTACATTCATAAAATTGGAAAGGGACACCACCATATTGGTTCGACCATCTGTCATCCAAGTTGCATTTGTCTTTGGACGACATGAGTAGTGGTACTTGTCTCTAAAGCCATGACGTTTGTCAAATGGCTCTGATACCATATAAGAGCAATACTGGAATAATGAGGAGGGAATGATTCAGTCGAAAATAACTGGTCTCTTGAATCATTTAAATAGAGAAGTTACAAGAGGATAACTATGTACAGAAGATAACAATTACAGAGTTAGAGTTTATCTAGGAAATTAATAGAGAATAAGCTATATGATAATGAGATAAGGTGATCAGTTATCTAAGATAGCTATCAGAGATAACCATCCCAATTACAAGTCTATATAATTATTGAGATATTCTAACAGGGTGATATCATGGCAGTGAAGATATATATTTGGCTGTTATGCAGCTAATTATCAAGTAAGCCTATTACATCTCCCTTCCGTCTCTTCTCTCGGTCTCGATAATATTATAAGTTTATTTGGTAGATTGGTTAATAGACAATCAAGGAAATTGGAAGGGTTTCTTGCGTCTAGTAGAGGACAACGTTCCGTTCCTTATCACAGATATGATTCACAATAGTTATTACTAACCAAAGAATCCAATAGTCTATAAACTGGTCTGAGCTGCTAACACGTGCTAATAACCTAATTATTTGGGTATTTTACTCTGTCCACCATGTCTCTGGCTTCTGTCTAACTATTAATGAACATAGGGCACATGTTTGATTGATTACCAAACTAACCAAAATGTTTGCACCTAAGAACATGGAGAAAGCAGATTAATTACTACTTAATCAATGAGGCTGAAACAGCGAGCTTGTCAATGACAAATGGATAATGACTTGATTTCATTTTGCCAGCCAGAGATATTCAGTCCCACTAGAAGATTGCTTAAATTGTCTAAACGTTTCTGGGAGGTCCAGTTTAATGGACCTTAAACATGACGACTGTCAAGCACATGTTTCCTTGGAAGATAGCTACCCATATGTTATAGGACCCATCATCCAATTCTAATTTTTTATGGGCCAGGCCCATTAAAGTTATAGCCAGGTCCAAACTGCCTATTGGGGCTTAAATATAAACCCGTATAACGAACAGTGGACATCAATCACTATACAATTGCATCAATATATGGGAGATTTCATGGTGACAAAGTTGTAGCTCAGGTCCAAATTTCCATTAGGGCTTAGAATCTCTTTTGTTTTGTTTATCTAGGAAGAGCAAAATTCGATGTAAAATGATTGAGTGAAGGGCAAGAAGAAAGTGGTGCAAATTTTATAAGAGGATTTTTAATGCAAAATTTGCACTCTCAATGGGCATTAATGAGATAAAAAGTACAAATTTTATAACAAATAGAGATGCAAATCATGATTACGAACAAATGCATTACTTCAAATTTACATTGTAATTAACAGACGAAGTATTGATAACCCAATAGTTGAGATGGTCACTAAACATCACTCATAGTAGGGATACTGGATTAACTCCATCAAGTTAATCTATTAGTGTACTACCTCAGTTGTACCCTACTGCATAGTTTCGGGTAATAATCTTTTATACATCACATATTATTAGTGTTGCCCAACCACAACAAATAGATCCTACTTCTCATGTATGGCCCAGAGGTTTCACCAGAAACCTCATCTAAGACTGCCTACTCATCTTGAGTTGGACTAGGGGTGGATATGGATGACCCGATTAGATCCGATACTATTTTATTAGATTTAATTAATTAGATATCTTTCTATATTTTTTGATCAAATCGGATTGAATAACAAGATCCAATTAAAAATCAGACCGAATTTGGATCACCCCTATCCGATCCGAAAAAATCCGATATATATTTATATATATATATATACGTGGGAGGTTGTGATGATAATAATTAAAGTATGGAAATGAAAAAAAAATGTTAAAAAATGTCAGTACACATTTAGAAAAAACCATCTTTTTTGCACATTTAATAGTAATAGGTGCTACAATCCAACCCAAATTCTCTGGACTTGAATATCTCAATTATCTCAGAGTTTGTCCGGGAATTTCTCTCTAGATGAAATCACAGTGAGTAGGGCAAATGCTTTGTGTAATGATAAAATATTGAAGGGACTCTCCTTTGCTATATAAGCTTTTGTTGGGATATGTTAGCTTCTTTAACCATTGACAAAATTGAATGAAAATTATATGAGAAAACATAAGCACCTGACTAGATGTATTCATGGCAGCTATAAAATCTAGTTTGTACATATAGGTGCTCTTTGTAGTCTGTACATATACTTCCCAATGGTACTACTTAATTTAGGATCCAACTCTTAGGATTTGGAATAAGAGTCTCAAATAACCTGATTATCAATGAATGGCATTGGAGGAGAAATATTTTTTGAGCAAGTATGGCTATCAATGTAGCTCAAATAATTATTATGTTTGACATCTTATCATAATCCTTCAAAACTATTATATCGATAGCCCTAAGAGAGAGAAGGGATGCCAATGGATCGAGTTTAATATGGTCTTGGCTCAAAACCCAATTTTACCTAGTCCACAAATAGTATCATTGGGTCACATTTCATAACCAAAGCAAAGAGGCTTTGCACTGTAGATTCCAAATTCTCATGGAGAGCAGTTGGTATATAACTGAGGGTTTCTTGCTTAATGGGCCTACTTTTGGGCCTTCATCTCCCTCTCTCCCTCTCTCTGTGTCTATGGAGAGATCATTCTATTAACCACAATATTTCCATTGAGTTATTGATTCAGATCACTCAATGCTCATTTTTACAAATTTTTTCAATAACCTCAAACAACCAAGCACGTCTAGGATAACCCCTTTATCAATTGAGGGCATCTCCAAAAGGCAAAGGAGAGGGAAAAGCTTCTTGCTTTGTTGAAGGGATGACTCCTTATGAACAAGGGATCTCTTCTTAGTCACTTAAATAATGACTCTCTAGACTTTGTTTTAGGGATAATTCTTAGGCCCCATTCATTTTTCGGTAAGTTATTTATCCAGGTAAATGCAATTATCTGGGTAAGTTTTTTCTGGGAAATACTTATCCAGGTAAGTGCATTTACCCATGTTCTTTTGTTTCACAGGTAAATAAGACGATAGACAATTTAGTCATAGAAATTCATTATTAAAAAGGGCATTTTTGTCCCATTCAAGTGTTGGCAACTTTCCTCCTATGTGGGAAAGTTATTTACCCACCTATGAGATGGGTATCACTTTCCCTGGTCCCCACATAAAGCTGAGAAAAGAGGATTCTTGGTCCCCCCCTCTCCAAATCCAAAAAAAGAATGCCCCCTTAATTCCAAAGGGATTATCTCCATAATAGAAAAACATAAAAGTAATTACCTAACATGTGATAATGATCATAGGTCCAGGTGTGCACAATTACTTGGTGCTTCTCAAGATAAACGAAGACCCAAGTTTGATTTGATCTCAAACTCTGTTAAGTCCTAATTAACTGGACTTTGTTGTTGTATCTTCTTATCCATCTTTCATGCTTGTAGTCTTTATCATGTATCCTTCATCCATAGGATACATAACCTATATATTGAATATCAAACCTCACTAAACAATACAATGAGTTTATACTCAAACTGCCTCTCTGTTTTATGGTATCAACACTTAAGTTCACTCAAGTCTCCTTCAACATGTTAAGCACCACTCAAACCTCATCAACAACCTCTGTTGTGACTGTAGTCAACCTGAACTTACCCTCTACGATGAGTCATCTAGTCCCTGTTAAACTAGATAGACTTAACTACCTTGTGTGGCGATCTCAACACATTCTTGTACTGAAAGGCTTCAAGGCTATGGAGTATATTGGTGGGATGACTGTCTGTCCTCTCAAAACCATTACTGTTAAAGGTAACATTATTCCAAATCCAGATTTCTTAATCTGGGAGCAACAGGACCAGCTACTGCTTAGTTGGATCCTTTCATCACTTACTGAAAGTGTTTTAGCCCAGGTTATTGGGCATACTACTTCTAAGGGTTTGGGATGCTCTTGCCTGCACCTTTGTTTTAGCCCAGGTTATGAGTCTCGGTTACTCTTATTTTACTCAGAAGTGATGACTACACCTTTGATGAGATACAAGCTCTTCTCACCAACCATGAGGTACGATTGGAACACTCAGAAATTTATTTGATGCTTTTACAACCCAAGCAAATCTTATAGCCCAAAAACGTTTACAAACCTTAAGCTTGATGAATACAAGAACAAGCCAAAATATACCGATACCCAAGGGAAGAAGACAATTAACCCATACCAAGGTGTTAAATGCCAAATTTGTCACAAATTAAATCATACAACGTACAAGTGTCGTGTCAGGTTTGACAAGGTCGTCCAAGCTCCCCTTTTGCATGTACTACATCTTCAAGTTCAATGATAGACAGTAGTTGGTACCCCTGATTCAGGGGGACCAGCCACCATGTGACTAGAGATGTTATGTTTGTGTCTTAAATTTTTTGTGGCGATCCGTTTCATGAATTCGCTCCGAATTAATTTGAGAAAAATCCGATGGCAAATTTTGTACGCCCCCACGGCGGTATGGACTCAACCCATATTCATCTTATAGGTCTGAACCAAATACAAAGAGTTATATATTTCGGGGGTTTTTTCTCTTGAACATAGAGCCTGAGTCTTGTGAGAGACGAGTGAGATATTGGGTGTATTTGGGAGTTAGGGTCTAGACATATCTTACTTTATAGTGGATTTTTGTTCCTCCTTCGCCTTGGACATAGGCTATAAGCCGAACCACATAAATCTGTGTGTTCTCTATGCTTGTTTATCTTTATCTTTGGATTTTTCTGCAATAACAGATCTTGGTAATGGTGAAGGTTTGTGTCCCACATACTGGGACTTTTAGTTTTTCTTCATTTTAACATTTATTTGTTCTTAAAGATATCTTTTTCTACCAAAGATCTGCAAGAATATTTTATATGTCTCATGCTTTAATAAGGACAATGACTTATTTTGAGTTTCATCCAAATACATTTTTTGTAAAAGATCGACAGAGAAGGAGAGTACTTTTCTAATGAGGATGGCTTATACAAGTTGCAAGAAGATGCAAGTGAAGCATGTAATAAGAAACCCCAGTTCTCAGCCTTTGTTGGTGTTTGTGTCTCTATAAATAAATGGCACGAACGGCTTGGCCATTATGCACCCAAGATTGTACGCCATGTTATTTCTTCTAGTTCGTTACCTCTCTCCTCCAACAAACGCATGAAGTCTTGTCATGCATGTCCTCTTGGCAAATAACACAAATTGCCTTTTTCTTCTAGTAATACTCAATATTCTGGTCCACTTGAGTTGATTTATAGTGATGTATGGAGGCCATTTCCTATAACTTTTCTTCATGGATTCAGATATTATATTCTCTTTGTTGATGCATATAGTTGATTTCAATGGATTTTCCCACTTGTTCACAAATTTAAAGCTCTGAATGTGTTTATCAAATTTAAATTTCAAGGGTTATAAAAATGCCTCCATTTACCCATCGAGCGAATATTTGTTTCCCGTCATGTCATCTTTGATGAGAATCATTTTCACTTTTTGAAAGCCCTTGTTTCTCTAGTATCTACATTACCACAAGCTCTTGTTATCCCTATTGAGCCTCCACCCATTGTTCACATGCTCCTTGTAGCTACTAGCTCTACTTCTGAACAAAACTGTGTGACACTTCAATCTGGTTTAGTGGCTTCTCTAGAGCCTCCTACCACTCTAGAACTGTGTTACTTCTTGTTCAGAGCATGATTCTTCTCCATCCATGCTCTTACCATCATCAGATTCTTTTGTACCTTAAGTGTTGCAACCTTGCATCTCGTTACCCTCTATGCCTTTGATATTGAACCTACAAGTTTTACTCAAGCCAATAACAATGTTCAATGACATCAAGTAATGATTGCTAAGATTGAGACACTTCAAAAGATCAGACTTGGGTTCTTGTACCTCATCGTGCTAACATGCATGTTATAGGTTGCAAATGGGTCTTTAGGACCAAGCACAACCCTAATGGTTCTGTGAGGGATTCAAATAAGTTGAGTGTCTTCTTGCTATCAACTATATTCAAAGCCTCTGCCTCTAAATCTTCTTTGTTTATACTTTCATCATCCTCTACAATTATCTTTTTCTTGATTTATGCGGATGACATCATCATTACAAGGTCTAAACCTTCTGCAATTGATACTCTTATTGCATCTGCGTGACTCTTTTGCAGTCAACAATTTGGGTGAGCTTCACTTCTTTTTTGGTGTGGAGGTGCTTCATTCTTCCTCTAGTATATTTCTCTCTCAATGCCAATATATTGTTGATTTTTTGCATAGTGCTCATATGGAAGGTGTGAAACCAATTTCTTCCCCAATGATGTCCTCTTGTAAGCTAAGTTAGCATATGGGGGAGCCTCTACCAAATGCTTCTTCTTATAAATGTATTGTTGGGGCGCTCCAATACTTGACAATTACACGTCTTGACATTGCCTTTGTTGTTAATAAGGTATGTCAGTTTATGCATCGTCCCACTACAGAACACTAACTTGCGGTGAAACACATATTGCATTATAAAGCACACACTTCATTATGGCCTACATTTGGCTTCCTCCTCTTTGCTTCAACTTCATGCATATTTCGATGCTGATTGGGCTAGGTGCCTGGATGATAGGCATTCTTAGGATGGTTTTTACATCTTCTTGGGTCCCAATTTAATCTCATGGTCTTCTAAGAAGCAAGCCATAGTATCTCACTCCAGTACTAAATCTGAGTACCGAAGCCTTGCTTGTGCAACAATTGAATTCTTTTGGTTAAAGTCTCTTCTTATTGAGCTCTCCGTGCTTCCCTCTTCCTCACCCATTCTTTGTTGTGACAATATTGGTGCCACCTATCTTACTTCTGATCCAGTCTTTCATGCCCAAGCCAAATACATTGAGATTGATTTTCATTTTGTGCGGGAGCAGGTTTTCCAATAAGAGCTTATTAGTTCAATTTATTTCCAATGTTGATCAACCTCTTGACATCCTCACCAAACCGCTTTCCACTTCTCGGTTTGAGATGCTTAGAGACAAGTTGATAGTGTGTTCCTCCCTTGTCCACTTGAGGGGGGCTGATAAGGATAGTAGGTCCACGTGTGCACAATTACTTGGTGCTTCTCAAGATAAATGAAGACCCAAGTTTGATTTGATCTCAAACTCTGTTAAGTCCTAATTAACTAGACCATAATTGTTATATCTTCTTATCCATCTTTCGTGCTTGTAATCTGTTGCGGGCCCGGGAATAGGATCTCGTCACGGGTCGGTCCACGGGGAAAACCTCCTGTTTTCCCTTGTTCCTTCTTGCTCGTGATGAACCTATCTTGGCACCTTCGGTGATTTGTCCAAGAGATCACCAACTCTCCTAACTCACTCTTGACTGAATAATTTGATATCTCATTCAATAATG
>NW_010729126.1:1099396-1114075 GCF_000365185.1 Nelumbo nucifera
TAATCTAATCTAGATAAGGCTGCTGTTGCCGAACTGGGTAGGATGAGCATCACTGAATCCTTGCTGCTGCTGGCGGTGGGCCCGGGGCTTGTTGCTGCCAGCGGCGATGGTACGTCTTCCCGAGGAAGGCGTCCATAACATAATCTTTATCATGTATCCTTCATCCATATGACACATAACCTATATATTGAATATCAAACCTCTTAAAACAATATAGTGAGTTTATACTCAAATTGCTTCTCTATTTTAACATGAATTGAATGTGCCATGCCCATCATAAAATGAAGTCGTACACTCCATTTAATGGACTTGGTACCAAAGGTACTTGAGTGACCTATCACACTTTTTCTTAAAGAACTAAAAGGTTGTATTACCTAGTTTCAAGGTCGGAAAAAGTGTCCTTGAGCCTTTGAGCCTTTAAGGCCCTGTTTGGTTTCACTTTTAAAAAGTACTTCTTTTAAGACATGAGACCACACATTAGTTGATTTTTAAGTACTTAGTAAAAAAGTGGGGAAAAAATACTTCTTGTTAAAAGAAGCATTTCTTAAAAAAGTGACATGGATGTGGCTTTTTCTCAACACTTTTTGAAGAAGTGCTTCTTCATTCGAATGAGACGAACCAGTCCCTATTATTTTATCCTCCTCCATTCGAAACCTTACACCATACCAGGCAGCAACGGCATCAGTTGCAAGTCCACCGACAACATTCGACGGTGAGCAAAAAATGGTAGGCGGACCTATCGTTTTGTTCTTATCTTTGTTTTTCTCTAGTATTCTATCAATTTGAGGCAAATTTTTTTTGCTTTTTTGAAGTTTGAAACTACCCTTTTCTCTCTGGTCATAGATCTGTGTTTGAGTGACATCAACGGCGATATCCCACCATCCAACCGCCGACGACTAGAAGGTGAGTTCGCCCAAACTCCTCCCTTTCATGATTGTTTTTTTGGGTTTTATTGGATGATTATTTCTCTAATTTGATTTTTTTTTTTTGTGTTCATATGAGAAATTTTAAATTTGAAATTCTTATGGGTGTTTTTTTGTTAGAAATCATGCAAAAAATTTGCTTAAGTTGGATGAATATTTGTGAATATTTGTGTGAAAATTTGTTGAAGTTGGATGAATATTTGTGAATATTTGTGTGAATACATTCTTTAATTGTGATTGAATTTTAATATTTGTGACTATTTGTGTGAATATATTCTTGAAGTGTGAATATTTGTGAATTTTTCATGAATTTTTTGGTGATGTTTTTAATATTTTTTTGATAACCTAAATTTTCATTTTTTTGAATAATCTGAATTTAGTCATTCTATTTTGTTTTTTTTTAATTTGATAATGGTGGTGTTTTTTTTGTTTTGTTGAATAATCTAAAATTTTCAATTATTGTTTTATATGTACAATTAAAATTATCCTATTTTTATTTATTTGTTGATTTATATATGTGTAGTTAATATTATCCTATTTTATTTTTTTTGAATAATCCGAATTTAGTCATCCTATTTTTTAATTTGATATTGGTGGTGGTTTTTTCTCTTGAATAATCTGAATTTCCATCTATTGATTTATATGTATAGTTTAAATTATCCCATTTTTATTTTTTTGTTGATTTATATGTATAGTTAAAATTTTCCAACTAGTCCTTAAAAGTATTTTCTGGAAGTAATTTGTGAAAATTGGTCCTTAAAAGCACTTTCTAGAAATATTTTGTGAAAACTGGTCCTTAAAAGTTCTTTCTGGGAGTAATTTGTGAAAACTACACCATAAAAGCATTTTTTGAAAGTATTTTATGAAAATTGTGCCTTGAAAGTGCTTTCTGGAAGTAATTTGTAAAAGATGTTTCTCAAAAGCATTTTTTGGAAGTACTTTATGAAAAATAAACCTTGAAAATGCTTTTTGGAAGTATTTATTATTATTATTATCCATGTGTCATGATATAGTGATGTGACAATTTTTTATTCAAATGTATATTATAATGATATGGAAAGCATTGTTTATAAGTATGTGTGGAGTGAAAGCCAAAAGTATCATTTAAACCAAAATAAGCACTTGTGGGGAAGGTGGGTCACCAAACATCCCCCACCCTAATAAGTGCTTAAAAACACAATAAGTGGTTGGAATGTGAGTCACAAAACAGCATTCATGCCCTGTTAAAAGAAGCATTTCGAAAAAATACTTTTGCGACAAGTACTTCTTTTCCAAACCTCTTATTCACCAAACATAGTCTAAGTCTAATCATCTTTGCTTTTTACATAAACAAGGCAAATTCCTATTCTTAGGACAAAAGAAACTTTTGTTTAAACCTTCTTCTTTGATACACCCTTCAAAGAGAAAGTTGTCTTATCTTCAACTTTAACTTGTCCTTTCTCCATCCAAAACAAAAGATATTTTCAATCCTTCTCATTCTTAATTTAATAAGGCAAGGCTTTAATTTTTTTGTCTCCATCTCATTTTCTTCTAAATTAGTAAAAGCTTATGAACATTGGAGAATAGGAATTTGAAAGAAACCTTTAACTTCCTTTTTGTTGTAACGTTAAAATTAGGGTAAAATACAAAAACCTCTCTTGAAGTTTTTGACAATCATAAGAACCTTCCCTATAATTTCACTTTATCAAAAACCTCCCTTCTATTTTTTGGAAAAATCGACAAATAGCTCCCTTTCATCAATGACCAAGACAGAAAAAGTGTATAGTTACATTTTTACCCTTTCATCAATGACACTATTAAGGCTACTTGCTAGCATCATTTAATTCCCGTTTAGATCCTACCATAGTTGTAGTTGCTGCTGCTGACATGGTAGTAGCTGCAACCCCCAACTTTACTCCACCTGCAACCTTCATTGCACCAACCACTTTTGTAATCTATTCTTCATGCTTGATCTGAGACAGCATGGTCCTTACTTCCTTACTGCTAGGTCTCTCCTTTGGATCATCCACAATGCAGAAGCAGGCAATTTTGAGAACCAACATATCTGATTCTCGTACCCATTCTCCGAATTTATTTGGTTTCTGTGCCATTTGACCAGGCTTATTTCCTCTATGGTCTGAAAGAAGTCACCCGAAGGCAGCTTGCCTAGAACAAACACTGCTAGAATGACGCCAAAGTTGTAAATGTCGCACTTGTTTGTAAATTTTAGAGTTTGATGGTACTCGGGTGCAATATATCCAACAGTCCCAGCCACATTGGAGGTTGTGACATGGGTGTTCATCTCTGTGACTGCCTTTGCTATCCCAAAATTAGGGATGCGCACCTCCATATCATTGTCAAGAAGTATGTTTCCAGGCTTGAGATCTATGTGAATAATACGAAGGTTGTGGTGCATATGGAGATACTCAAGGCCGGTGACCACTCCCAGCGCAATCTTGTGTTGCGCCATCCAATCCAATTCTCTCTTCCCTTTCGGTACCTTATTCAACATGTCCTATAAGCTCCCGTTCTTCATGTATTCATACATCAGGTAGTGGCAATCTGGCCATGGCACATGGTCTAGCAGAGGGAGCAAGTTTTAGTGCCAAATCTGACACACAGTTTGGATTTCCGAACGAATTTGCCGCATCTTCTTTGCTAGAAGCTTACTATCTTCCTTTGCTAGTTCAACTGCATCGATGGGGTTGGGCTGTATTATCTTCTTGATTGCTATAATCTTCTTGTTATTTCCTGTCAATTGAGCCTTGTAAACCTCTCCGCATCCTCCTTGTCCAATGATCTTTAGAGATGCAAGCCCATCTTCTTTTTCTAAGAATGCTAAATCTTTGGCCTTCTTGATCAGCGAACAAAAGATAGCAAGGCCCGAGTCCTTCAACCTGCCTTTTATGCAAATGAGTAGTAATTTAAACAATACCGACACAATCAATCCCAATACCATTCCAGCAGCCACACCGGCAAGGAATCCGAAGATCTAGCCCTTAAGCTACTTTTTGCTCTTGTCGTGTTTGTAGGTTTTTTTAGAAGGCGAAGGAGCTTTGGCTTCATTACAATCGATTCTATTGGAATTAGTTTTTCTAACTAACAATGCCATGGCAGAATTGCTGTGATTATTTGTCATATTATTCTCGGCGAGTATGTAACAGTTAGGGAGAATATTCTTCATCCCCAAGCCGGATTTGGAGTGTTGGACCTGGTTCAGCGATGTATGCATTGGACCTTGTAGGAATTCATTCCTGGATAGATTAAAAAATTGGAGATTTCAAAAAGGTATGAATAGTTAATTATGATTTCATAAAAAATGCTAAATTGTAAACACGTTACGCAAACAAAATGTCTTACTTCAAAAGGTGTAGAATCTATGTTAATCATTTTTAATTTATTTTTTTAATTCAAATAAAACACTCATTATATGATACAAGATATTACAAAAAAAAATTATATGATGCAAAATAACTTATAATAAGAACTTTCCCTTCTAACTTATGGTATCTTATATTTTCAAAAAAAATTGAGAAGTGATGAACTCTTAATTAAAAGTTCTCTTCGTCTAATATGTTTTTACCCACCATAAGAAGGTAGGAATAGTTAAATTCACTTTTATAAGAAGTGTTACTTTTACACATTTGCTACATATAAACGAATGTCAATTTATAAAGTTTTTCCTTGAAACACATAGTTTTCCAATTTTCAAAAAAGAGTACCCAAGAAGTGGATGATTTAACTCAAATAAAAGCCTCTAACCCCAAACACATGTCTATCCTTAGAAAAGGAAAGTACTTAAACCTGTTCATAAAAGGTGTTAATTTATAAACATATCACTACTTCTAAATAATATCAATTCAAAACGTATGTGTATATATAAATTATATTATAATATAATTTTGTAATTCAAATAAAACACCCATTATAATGATTTTTAATAGTGTAGAATAAAACAAATTATAGTGAACTTTCTTCAAACATAAAGCTTCTTATCTTTTTGAAAAAAAAAATATTGAAGAAGTCTCATTACTTAGACTTGTGTTTATTAACCTTCAAAAAAGTAATTGTTAATATTTTACTCTCATTAAAAAGTGCTAACTTCCAAATCCCGCTACCACTAGGGGTTAGGGGGGTTAAGGGAAAGGGGATGGGCTACCCCCTGTTGTGTAGCCTTATGAAGCGAAAAAAAAGTACTAATTTCCAAATATGTGACTTTGTATAAAAATAATCTCACTTCAAATCTTGTGGGATCATTTTAATATTATTAATTCAAATGGTGTTTCGTTTTATAGCCGTTTATTCAAAAAACGATGCTAGCTTATCACCACATACGCATTTATTTTAAAATGTCATTTATTAGATGAATGTTTGTCTCGGTTTATGTAAGAGCCAATTGTTGATGAAAACACCATTTTTAATATTTCCCCAATACATATCTATTTATTTAATATTCAACTTTTGTGGTGCCTAATGATGTTTTATGGCATATAAAAACTTTTATTCAACTACAGTACCAAACATCCTCTCAATTTCTTTATTCAAATAAAAAAAAATCATTATAAAAACTTTTATTTGTGTGTGGTAACTTAGACTAGAGAGTTTCTTCTTTTAATATATAACTTCCTACATTTTCAAAAATGAATATAAAAAAAGTAAGTGCCTCCACTTCTAAATACATGCCTTTTTTTCAAGCATGTATCTATTCATTCTAAAAAATGTGAGCAACTTTAACATCCAACGTGACTACTTATAAAAGAATTTGGTTTTAAAAATTTAAGATCCTTATCAATATTTTTAATTTATTTTCATAATTCAAATAAAAGACTCACTATAAAGAATTTTCTTGGAATGTGGCATTTATATATATCCTAACAATAAAATTAGTGTATATAGATAAATGAGAAATCAACAAATGATATCCCTCATATAAAGGGCATGAAATGTATGAAGGGCTTAGCCTTCTCTTTATAATTGATATTGAAGATTAAATATATACAATAATACAATCATATAAGGACAAAAATTAATATTAACAATTAACCTCTTAAAGATCGATATATTTATGATAGTACCATTACGCGAGATAATAATAAGATATAAACAAATGGTATCCCATATACAAAGGGTATAAAACGTGTGAAGGGCTTAATGTTCTCTTTATAATTGATATTGAAGATCGAGATATTTATAATAATACCATCATATAAGGACAAAAAGTAATAATGATAATTACATCTTTTATAATTACTATTAAAGATTGATATATTTAGAACAATACCATCATATAAGACAAAAAATAATAGTGACAATTAAAATATGTGTTTTATATTTTCTTTTAAACATTAATATACTTACGATTATGACATTATTTAAACATTCAATTATTTATAATCATTCCATTGAAAATTGACCTAAAGATTGAATCATTTTTGCCTTTAGGTTAAGGGTAATGAGTTAATCCAAGTTACATAAGCAAATATACACATTTAATCATTTTTTATATATAATAATATGTGAATATATAAATATTATTTTATGTTTAATTTACAATTTTTAATTTAGATTTTAATTTATGTATAAAAAAGCTAAAATTTTCAATTTTAGGCAAATAGTTATGGCCTACAGAAGTTTACATGCACATTTAGTGTGCAATCCACGACTTGATCACTAGGTCAAATGTGTCAACAGTCCTACCACCCTTGAACAATTTTTATACTAAGTCAATGGTTTTTAACCAAAATGATAAGGTTTACTAAAATCAAACATAGTCAATGGTCTAACCACCCTCATTTGATTTTTGACTAGGCCAATGGTTTTTAACCAAATGGTAGGATTTTACTAAGGCAATATTTGGCATCAATGTCTTTTACTAAGAAAACAGCACCACATAAGCGCCACATCATAGAAAATGGTGTTTCAAACAACACCCTCTTGTTTGGTACCACTTTTCTAGAAAAGCGTTGCTCCAGACCACACCTTGGAAATTGGGAAAGTGTGGTCTAGAGCAACACCAAATTCAATGCTTTTTGGGAAAACAATGTATTGTTGCCAACGATGCAATGATGTGGCATCATCTTGGACATTGGATAATATAGATTAGTGTTGAAAACATTGTTGCCAGCATTGGTACTAAACAAAACTAGTGTTGTTTTCTCAAAAAACACCTATGTGGCAACACCCATTCCAAACAAAAAAATAAGCATCATTTTCTGATGCTTACAACTTTACATGCCTAGAATCGTTTTTCTTAGAAAACATTGTGATGTTTCCAGCAACGATGCCCAACACCTACTAAAATTGAACCCGAAATCATAGACAAGTGATGGTTCAAACAATCAATTAATCACGTTAACAACAAACTGAAAGCATTGATGATGACAATTGAAGTCTATTTATGATTCCTGAAACTTTATGACCTAATCTGACATCCAATCCAATTGTCTCAAATCCAAATGAGGTATTGACATAATTGAATCAGATTCAAATTTTACAATATGCATCCGACTAAAAATTGGATATGAGTTGAATTTGATTCTATTTTATCTAATTAAAATTTTCATTTGATTATATTATATTATAATATTATTGATTTTAATATATAAAATTTATATAAAAATTTGGTACTTTATTCTATTTTCCTCTTCTTCGTAGGAGCCCCCATTAGTTTATTATAAATGGAACCTAATTTAAAATCTTAGTTCAAATAAAAATTCTTTCTATCAAAAAATACCTAAACTAAATTTACAATATATAATAGGTTTTAAATGAAATAGGTCAAATTTTAATAAAAAATAATAAAAGAAAAATAGTTTAGAGATTAATAACGTCATCCTTAATATGTATATATGTGGTGGAAGCCAACTTTTCAAATATAATCTTTTCAACCATGTGGATAGACATAATGCATTTCTGAAAATAGCCTTGTGAAGCCAAGTTTCAATTTTTTCCTTCTTTTTTTATTTACCTTTTATTTATAATTGCTCTTTTTTATCTCTATCCCTAAGGTTGTGTTTGGTTTGAAGGAAAAATGTCCTCTACCAGAATTATTCTAACCATTTAGGTTGTGATTAATTTAAAAGATGAAAGACTATAATGTTAGTGATGTCCCAAGAACTTAGGGTAAGTTTGGGCACTAGGCCTAAACCTTTTCAATATCCCAAGTAGAGGCTTTTCCCACCTAACTTCTCTTGTTGATAAATAGATAAGAAAAATAATTACTAGGGAGAATTTATCTCAATAGTAATCTCCACAATATGGTATTTCTTATATGCCACTTTTGGAGTTGTATTTATAGAGTCTCCCAATTGAATGTTGGGTGTTCTAAAAAATAGGGAGCAACGTTATTCTTCCTCCAAGAATGTTGAAAGATTCCCCCTAATTGGGATGAGACACTTGTCTTTTTAGTTGAGACTTTTTCTCAACTAAATAACTAATCTAGTGGACCAAGTTCAAAAAGAAATAAGACAACTGACTTTTGTTTTTATATGAAAATAATAATATACAACAATAATTTAAAAAAATGTATTGATAGTATGTTCATGTTAATCCACATAGAGCGAATACTCCATTGATTATCTAGTTATTCTTGTTGACCTATGGTAGTCCTACACATCTAGAGCAGAGCTAGGGGACCTAGGGAGCCATAGTGCTTTCATTGTTTGAAGAAAAACTAATAAACCGTTTGTGTAAATTGAGGAGAGAGGGGGGCATATGACTTTTTGCCCCCTTTATGGTATTTTACCAATATACATACATAACATAGTTATATGATATATTTTATGTGTATTCGTATTAATAGTGATATGATATATTTTATATACATTTTTGGATTGTCAAGGTCAAACAATGGACATGTTAGTCAAGTGTTCTCTTGATTTTTGAATCCCTTTCATTTTTAAAAGTTTTTTATAGAACTAATTAGTTGGAAGAATAAAATAGTGACTTTTTTAGTCTTTCTAATTTTTTTATTATCAATTTGTCATTGTGTACAAACTAATGTGATTTAATATATTGGAAGTTGGAACACCGAAAGGAAAAAAAGTTTTACATTTGGCATATAAGTGTACAACTTTAAAATTGTTTGAGTTTTTTTTATATATTTTTCTTTTTTTGTTTTATTTATGGTTGTCTTTTTTCATTATTTTTTCTTTGTACAATCACCAAAGATGTATGTATGGGAATTGGTGGTGTTTTTGAAATAGGTAGGGTTTCAAAGAATGGGCCCATGTGTTCTACGGAAATATCAAATGAGATCTATGCACAAATGTATGCAATGTCTTGCTCAACATGCACATACACCCATACATGCACTCTCTGCCCAATACCCACTCTGCCCACCTAGTTCATTATGCAACTAACCTACCTTTCTACCTAGCGCCCACCTACCGTGGCACTTTTCTAGGGTGATCATTTCATCATGGGGCACACAAGCCCAACCTAAAAATTTAAGGCTTAAGCCTAGGTTTTGTGTTTAGGCCTAGTCGGCCTCGGCTTAGGCCTACTTATCACAATTTTCAAGGCCAAGTCTATGCCTAACACATCAAGCTAGCCCAACACTAACCCAACGTACATATATTATTAAATATATTTATTTTATATATAGTATATATATATGTATAATTGCTATTTTATGATATATTATAATAAATAAAATAACTTTATAAACAAATTATATACCATTAAATATAAAATACTATAAAATATAATATTTTATATATAAAAGCATAGGCCCGAAGAGGCTAGGCTAGGCCTAGGCTATAGCCCTTATTATTAGTGCAAAGTCCAACTTGGCCTATGATCACCATAGACTCTGCTCAATACACTTGTCCTACCCAATAACCCACCCATTTCATTGGCCAACCATTGGTCTTGGCCTATCCATGTTCAAGTAATCATATTAGTTTTGGCCACCCTAAGAAAAAAATCCTATCTCCGCCCCTTCTACACATCAAGAATGGCATCAATGGCCATAGGGTACTTATATACCATTAAATATAAAATACTATAATATAATACTTTATATATAAAAGCATAGGCCTGAAGAGGCTAGGCTAGGCCTAGGCTATAACCCTTATTATTAGTGCAAAGCCCAACTTGGCCTATGATCACCATAGACTCTGCTCAATACACTTGTCCTACCCAATAACCCACCCTTTTCATTGGCCAACCATTGGCCATGGCCTATCCATTTTCAAGTAATCATATTAGTTTTGGCCACCCTAAGAAAAAAATCCTAGCTCCGCCCCTTCTACACATCAAGAATGACATCAATGGCCATAGGGTACTTAGTCCAACATCTCCCAATTGGTCATGTTGCCCCGAGATGTACTAACTGCCTAATAATCTTATTAACCTTTTTTTTGAAGCCCTAAATTTACTCCTGATGGAGGGGGGTTCATCATAATTTTATTAATTTCAAAAGAAAGAAGCCTAGGAGAGGGGACATAAAAACTTTACACCCCCCCAGAAAAGGTATACAAGTTGGCAATTGGCTCATAAATATATAAAAAAGGTCCAAGGAGATTAGTGGATGTGCAAAAAGGGAAGACCAAAAGAGTCATCCTTAACAAGGGAGTGAAAAACAAAAGGATAGTCCATAAAAGGCGAAATCATGGAATCCCATTGAAGGTCACAAGCCAAGTTGCTAATGAGTTAACCACTTTGTTTCCCTCTCTAAAAATGTGCTAATTTGAAAAATGAAGAGGGATAGATTTAATCGCCACTAAAAAATACCAAATCGACCAAGGGGGAGAAAAGATCCCATTAATGCAATCAACCAAACTCTAGGAGTTGAAAAAATCAACCAGCTCCATACAATCCAAATGTCCAACTAGAAAGAAAAGAAATTTCATCCTTACCTAATAACCAATATTAATTTTCCAATTCGGTAAAATTTAAGTTCTTCCTGCAAGTTGCATAATCAACTGGGGGCAATCAATTTGAGAGATGTGGGAATTATGTAGACATTTGGATTTAAATAAAGGGCCCATAATAACCTCCCATTAAGAGTGTTCCAAAGAGCCTTCATGCATAAAGCCTTATTAATATAAAATATTCTGCATAAACTAAGGCCCTAGTGGTGTTTCTTACTTCCTTCACTATTAGGCCAAAGGAAATCAACAAGTATTTTGTCAATTTTCCAGAGGACTTTACTAGGGTAGCAACAGCTAAAAGAAGATAAATTGGAATGCTAGAAAGGACACTTTGTATAAGGGTAATTTTACTACCAAAAGAAAGAAATTTACCTTTCCATCCTATGACTCTTTCAGAAATTTTCTTCAGCAAATCATCAAACACTTTACTTTTGTACCTACCCTTACAAATAGGAAATCTCAAATAAGTAAAAGGAAGAGCTTTTTGAGTGAACCCAATACATCTCTCAATTATTCCAATGCGAGCATCTGAAGTGTTTTTGGAGACATAAAAGCCACTCTTATTTTTGTAACACAGCTGACCAGAAGCTTGCTCACCGTGTCATCTACATAGAGAGAATGAGAAATACTCTAACAACCTCTAGGTAAATGAAACTGATGAACTTGATTGATGACCATCAACTTCCTCAAGCCTCTGCTTAAAACCTCCTTTGCAAAAAATAAATAAATAGGGGGAGAGTGGGTTTCCTTGTTTAATGCCCCGAGAAGATTTAAAGAAACCATGCGAGATCCTATTAATATTTATGATAGAAAATCAGCAATTTGAGATTATCCGATTAATCATCTTAATCCAGTCATCAAAAAAGCCAAATCGGCACAGAACCTGAAAAAGAATAGTCCACTCTAGCCTACCATAGGTTTAAGCCACGTCCGTCCTTGTACAAATGCACCCTGCCAATTAGAAATCATATTAGATATAAAAGGTTGCAGTCTATTAGTAAAAATTTTTGCCAAAATTTTATAAATAAAATTTCCAACACTAAAAATATAATATATAGAACCTCTTGGGTTCTCCATAGCAGGAAGACCCCAGCAACGAACAAAAAAAATGACCAGAAAAGCGATCAGGTCCTAGAGCCGCATCTCTATTAATGTAAAAAACTGCACCCTTAACCTCCTCAAGGGAAGGAACCATCATTGGTCTAGAATTCTCTTAAAAAGAAATGGACACATCAATAGAAGATAACAGATTTATATTGTCAGTCACATTACCGGCAAACATAATTTCTGAAAAATATGCCACAAGTCCATTACCAATGTCATCCGGAGTCAACAACCAGTTTTCAATGTCATATTTCTGTCGCCTTCCTTCAACTAAGTAACCTTGGGACTTTTGGTGCCAAAAAACTTCCTCCATTTTCAACAAATTGTTTAACTGATGATTTCTAGCATTATTCAAAGCCACCCAGTTATATTCGAAAGGGTCTTCCATATGACAGATCTTCAGCCTGTTAGACATTTTGATGGAACACCACAAGTTCGTATGTGGTTGAGATCTGTTGGGCTTTTATTTAACACGGCAGAGGACATCAGTCAGATTGGCCTACCACCTCTTCACTGGACAACAAAACCTGTGCGGACAGAGCTACCAGGACTACCCAGAATCAATGCATCAATGCATCTAGTGGCTCAATGCGCAACCTACGGATTTTGTTCTTTGCATATGCTTCTGTTCTCAGAACACAATCTCTGCTTCAGAAATGATGGAATTGACCATCAATCTAGAGGCAAGCAGTAAAAATTTCATATGGGTCATTAAGCCTCGAGTGGGACTTGACATAAACTCTGAATTCAGGGTAGATGACTGGTAGCCAGAGGGGTTCGAGGATTGAATAAAAGCGCAAAACAGAGGACTATTGGTGTGTAAATGGGAACCCCAGGTAAACATTCTATCTCATAGATATTCTACCTCTACCTTCAGATTGATGCTTCTACTATGAACAGTACTAGAATGTCGGAAACCAAGGTGTGTGTGGAGATTAATCTTTTGCGAGACAACCCATCTAATGGACCAAATATTTGCTCTAATGGACCAAATTCAAAGAGAGATAAGTCAAAACAGATTTTGGTTTTCATGAAAAATAATAACTAAAAAAAAAAGATATTGACAGTATGTACATACTAGTCTACATAAAGCAAATACTCCTTTGATCATATAATTACTCCCGTTGGCCTATGGATAGTGATGCAGGTCGAGGATAACATCAAGGATCACAGATCACTTGGTCCAACAAAAGAAAAGGTATTTCTTTCAAACTAAACACAGCCTAAATGGTTAGAATGCTTCTTGTAGAAGACAATCTGTGGCTAGCTGTCGATGGGTGATATCATGGCAGTGAAGATATGGATTTGGCTGTTATGCAGGTAATTATCAAGTAAGCCTGTTACATCTCTCTTCTGTCTCTTCTCTCAGTCTAGATAATCTTATAAGTTTATTTGCTATATTAATAACAGACAATCATGGGAATTGGAAGGATTGACAATCTCCAGTTGCAGTGCTGATGCCAATTATGAGTTCATGGGATCTCTCCTTCTTGGGCTTCTTAAGAATGAACTAAATACATTGAGTTTCATTGCAGTCACTTTATATAACTCAATGTACATTATCTATGTCAAGAGATAAAGATACAAGTAGACAACGTTCCGTTCCTTATCACAGATTCACAATAGTTATTATTAACCAAAGAATCCAATAGTCTATAAAATGGTATGAGCTGCTTAATCAATGAAGTTGAAAGGACGAAAATGTCAATGACTTGATTTCATTTTGAAAGCTAAAGATATTCAGTCCCACTAGGAGATTGCTTAAATTGTCTAAACGATTCTGGGAGGTCCAGTTTAATGGAACCTTAAACATGACAACTGTCAAGCACATGTTTTCTCAGAAGATTACTACCCATATGCTATAGGAACCATTATCTAATTCTAGTTTTTTATGGGCCAGGCCCACCATATGCTCTAGGAACCATTATCTAATTCTAATTTTATGGGCCAGGCCCAGTAAAGTTATAGTCAGGTCCAATCTGCCTATTAGGACTTAAATATAAACGCGTATAACGAACAGTGGACATCAATCACTACACAATTGCATCAATATGGGAGGTTTCATGGTGACAAAGTTGTAGCTCAGGTCCAAATTTCCATTAGGGCTTAGAATCTCTTTTGTTTTGTTTATCTGGGAAGAGCAAAATTCGATGTAAAATGATTATGAGGTCCCATTTTATATGAGAAAAAAAATAAAATTAGAAACAAGGTTGTATCTATATGAGAAATAAAATGGGAAGTGGAATTAATGATGGAATTCCTTTTCTTTTTTTTTTTACTGTGAGAGTGATTGAGGGAAGGCAGGAAGAAAGTGGTGCAAATTTTACAAGAGGATTTTTAATGCAAAATTTGCACTCTTAATAGGCATTAATGAGATAAAAAGTACAAATTTTGTAACAGATAGAGATGCAAATCATGATTACGAACAAAGGTATGACTTTTGCATCTAGTTCAAATTTGCACGAAGTATTGATAACCTGATAGTTGAGATGGTCACTAAACACCACTCATAGCAGGGATACTGGATTAACCCCATCAAGTTAATCTATTAGTGTACTACCTCAGCTGTACCCTACCACAAAGTTTCAGGTTATAATCTTTTATATATCTGCCCAACCACAACAGATAGATCCTACTTCTGATGTATGGCCCTGAGGTTTCACCAAAAACCTCATCTAAGGCCGCCTATTTATCTTGAGTTGGACTAGGGGTGCAAATGGATGATCCGACCAGATCCGATCCTATTTTATCAGATTTAGATATCTTTCTATACTTTTGGATCAAATCGGATTGAATAA
>NW_010729126.1:1124075-1151557 GCF_000365185.1 Nelumbo nucifera
CAGGCCAGCCAGACCGGTGCTCGGGGGGGACACCAACTTGGTAAGTTGTTGCCTGGGTGTTTGCCTAGTTGTCACGAGGTGCCACGTGTCGCAGTTTCACGGAGGGCCAAATCTGCCCTCATCATCAACCTTATTCGATCTTGATTTTCATCTTCATGTCCTTTTCTTCGACATCTTTTATCCATGTGGCTTCATAGTTGTCTAATTTGAATATGTCTTGTTGCTATGACTTTTCTAGAAGTGCGGCTTGCGTTGTTTCTATTGTCTACCCAAATGATAAAAGAATATACAATTCCTTTTAGACTTTGTAAATTTGTGATAAATTGATTGTAACATTTAGCCTACAAGTAATAATATTGTATATTAGTTTATTATAGTATCTATTATATAAATTTATTATTCTAAGTTCAAATTAAAAATTTTTAAAAGTAGAAAGCATATAAAGAAATTGTATGTGATGTTTGTTGAAGTACCTCTTTTTGAGCCTTGATTTATTCATATATAATGCATCCAATTATGGTTTTTGTGGGCTTAAATAATGTCACGGCAATCTTCCCAGTGTTGTCCAATATATTTAATCTTAGTGTCTATCTGTTTCATGTAGAATGTATTATCATTATAGAACACAAGTAAAAATTTTTCTATGAAGTTGTGTGTTTGTACTATAGTTTATCTTTCGGAATAACTGGCTTCTTCGTTCTTGCATTTATTAGAATATGCTCATGTTGCTGTGAGCAATAATTTTTATTACAATCACTACAAGCATTATACCATGGTTCATCCATATTGATTATGTCTGTGATGATTGCCTTGATTGAGCAATAATTTTTTTTTGCATTTTAATGTAATATATTGTGACAATATATGTAAGAATGATAGTAATAATATAAGTTGTTAAGATGCAAAAATTTAGTAGTTATAGAATGTTATATTTACCTGAAAGGTTTGTCTCTCTATCAAGTCCTTTATTTTGAGTTCCTTCGATTGGTTTATCAAGTTCGATTTAACATGTGATAGTATATCATTTTTGGAGTTAAATGAGTTTTTGAACCTATAGGAATGAAATATTTGTAATTAATATGAAGTTATATAATTGTTTAGTTCTAATAAAAGTACATACACCTAATTCATGGCTTTTGCTTGTGGGATTGATGTATTAATTTGGATTATTGTGATTGTCATTATGGAAAGGGTGTTACCTGCATTGTTTTTAAGTTTTATTAGGGGTGTTGAAAAAGTTATTTAAATTTGCATACAAAAATTAGAAATTTATTACAATTATATGTTGTTGCAATTAAACATGTGAATGCTACCACTAGCTTTTGGTGAAGTTCTTGTAATAAAAATTCACCTCATTCTTTAGCATACTCTCCCCATAATGTCAAAAGCAATGAGTTGCAACTATAAAAAAAATTGTTAAGTAATAATTAGTCAATTGAGGATTTATAATTTCATATAGATGATTAAGCATGTTGAGGTGTTGATATAGTAATCTTTTTTTTTTGTAGAAAAGAAAACAAATAGAACATAAATCCCTAGGGGATTGCTTAAATTGTCTAAACGATTCTAGGATAAAGGGAGAGCAAAAATTGAAAGTGTTGAGAGGAAAAGAAAGAGCTTGGTTTGCTATCCAGTCCGCAACTTGATTGGTCTCTCTATAAACGTGGTTGTAGGTGACTCCACATTCCAAATCTCCAGCCAGCTTCAAACACTCCTCGGATGATAGTCTTCAATCTCCATGGGCAGTCTAATTTGTTCTTTAAATATGAAATCACAAGAAGAGAGTCTCCCTCAATGAAGATGGGGAGACCCCTATAGTTAAGAGCAATGTTATGGGCCTTCCACACAACCCAAGCCTCCACTACATTAATTGAGGGATTCCCGATAAATAAGCTTTGGTCTCAAGAACATTCCCCCATTAATTTCTTGCAATGGAGCCAATTGGGCAACCACCTTTATATTTCTAGACGCATCAAAATTTATTTTGATAGAACCCCCTTTTGGAGCTTTCCATTTGATTGGCTTTCAGTCTTTAGTCTATATAGGGCTGGAGTTAGAACAGTTCTCAACATTGTAATTAAAATATTGAGACAAAGCTCTATCAATAATGACCGAAGGGTAGCAACAACAGTTATGGAAGGTGTTTTCATTTCTATTCTTCCAAATTTGCGACAAGATAAAGCAGGATTTCACAAGGATCATAGAATCAGTCTGATTGGAAAGTAAGCCATCCCACCACTCCTTAAGTGAGGAGTCATTTTCACTAAGCCCTTAATATTTGAGTTTAAGATACTCCATATTTGTTTAACAATAGTACAATTTTTAAAAATATGATCTATCTTCAATTCCATTGTAGAAGTTGCAACCAACATCAATGGAGAGACCTAAAGACCTCAAGAAAGTTTTAGAAGGCAACCTAGAATTAAGCAGCAGGTCTAAAAAAGTTTTGATTTTAGGAGGAATTTTAAGCCCCCAAATCTTGTTGACTTGAAGATTAACATCACTCTAACCCCTGTGCATGATAATAGCTTCTTTGTAGGCCAATTTAATAGTAAAGTGTCCTTTGGGATTCAACCTCATAATCAACATATCTTCATTTGATTCAGAGGGGATAAAGATGGTTCTAATGCCATTCCAAATATTGAGGGGAACTAAGTTGCGGATCTTATTCTGATTAATAACATCACTCACTAGCAACTCATTATGCTCAATTTCAACCCCCAAAGGGTCTCTATTCAATATTCTTTCAATTGGAGCCAAGTCCAACCAGTTATCTTCCCAAGACTTAATATTCTTTCCATTGCCAACAATCCAACCCATACCCCTTTTGAGTAAGTCTTTGGAATTCAAAACTCCCCTCAAAGCCCAAAAAATTCCACTTTTAGGTTTAGTATTCCAAAAAGATTCATTTCGAAGGTATTTGTGGGAAACCACTTGGACCCATAAATTATGTTTGTCTTGTAGAATTTTCCAACCTATCTTTGCTAAGCAAGCCTCATTAACCCAATGAAGATTTTTAAGGCCCATACCACCCCAATTCTTGGGGAGGAAAATTTTTCCCCAACTCATTAGATGAATGGGATTTTTATCATTGCCTTTAGACCATAGAAAGTTCATTTTTCTCTTGTCAATCTCCTCAATCACGTTATTTGGAATTTTGAATGAGATTATGGTAAATTGAGGCATAAAACTAATAGTAGAGTTAAATAGAGTATCTCTGCCCGCCAAAGAAAGAGTCCTGCTCTTCCATCCAATCAAAATTTTGTTAACTTTATCTTGAAGATTGTTGAATACTTCCTTTGATACTCTTTCATTGATGACCAGAGCACCTAAATAGGTGGAGTCTTTTCTCTCAAGAGGATTTTTAAGCATTCTTGAAAGAATCTTTTGCAATCTAGATGGGATGTTACTAGAGATTTTAAGAGCTGATTTTCCAAAGTTAGGACTTTGACCAGAAGCTTCAACAAACTTATCAAGAATCTCCCTAATCTTTACACAAGCTGGAATGGTAGTTTTTGGAAAAATAAGACAATTGTTTGCAAATTGAAGAATTGGGATACAAGGACCACCCTTGAGACTTTAAAACCAACTGGACTCTTATGCTTGCTTGATTCTTTAATTAGGTTCCTAGTTAAAGCTTCAGCACATAATACAAAAATGTACGAGGATAGAGGACCTCCCTGGCTAATGCCTCTAGATGGCTCAAAACTTTTAGAAGGGGAGCCATTAATCAAAAATTTATAGGAGATTGATTTTATGCAAGTCATGACTTAGTTAATCCATTTCATATGGAAGCCATTTCTCTATAAAAGACCATTCCAGTCTGTCATAAGCCTTCTCCATATCAACCTTACAGGCCAGAAAGCCTAAGCTCCCTTTTTTCTTTTTCATTATATGGAGAATTTCATGTGCAATAAGAATATTATCACTGATATATCTATGTGGGACAAAAGCACTCTGAAATGGAGAGATAATAGCATTAAGAATCTACTTAAGTCTACTGACTAGAATTATGGTAATGATTTTATAAATCACGTTGCAAAGACTTATAGGCCTGAATTTGATTACATTATCTAGGTTTTTAACTTTGGGAATAAGGGTAATGAATGTTTCATTAAGAACCTTATTTAATTTTCCAATATTAAAAAAAGCTCTTAAGACATTGCACACTATGTTTCCAATGATATCCCAATTTTTTTTGAAGAAGAGAGCATTTAGCCCATCTAGGCCTGGGGCTTTGAGGTCTTTCATTGAGTTAACAGTTTCCCAAATCTCTTTGTTTGTAACTTTCTTACAAAGTAATTTGTTCTGCTTCACCGAGATGCATGGATTTATGTTTTTGATGAAAGCATCCACCCCATGAACATACTCAGACTTAAATCTCTCCTCAAATTTTTTTGACAATAAAGTCTATTATCTATTGTTGGTCTTTTATCTAGTCATCCTCATCGTTTTTTAATCTAAATATTCTATTTGTATTTCTTCTAATAGTAACCATTGTATGGAAAAATTTGTTGTTTTTGTTTCCAAAATTCATCCAATCAATTTTGGCTTTTTGCATCCAGAAGATTTGTTCATGTTTAAGAATATTGTCAAATTGAATTTGGAGATCATGCTCCAGACCGATGATGGTTCTATCGTCTAGGTTTTCAAGTAATTTGCTTTGAACTTCATTAAGCCTTTGAAGGATCTCCTTCTTTTTTGTAAAGATATTACCAAAATGATCCTTTTCCATTTTTTTTTTAATTTTGAACAAGTAAATTCCTTTTCTTAATAAATTGGAGAGCTCTAGACCCCGTAGTATTACGACTCCACGAATGGGAAATAACATCAACAAGATTGGGGTTCCCACACCACATTGCCTCAAATCTGAAAGGCTTAGGGCCCCTTTGGGCTAACAACTCAATAGAGAGAAGGATGGGGGAATGGTCAAATAATAAAAGGGAAGATTAGTGAAAGTTGCATTAGCAAACTCTCTCCTCCACTCATCATTGACAAAAACCCAATCCAACCTCTCCCAAGTAAATTTGTTTCTCCTAGTAAATTGATTCCCAATCATGTTAATTTCGAGGAGGTTATAATCACTAATTAAGTTATTGAAATCCTTAGTATGAGAAGGAAGAATGGCTCTTCCTCCCCTCTTATTTTGACTGGATCTAAATGCACTTAAATCCCCAATAAGGCACCATTCTCTATTGGTATTATCCTTTTTTACTGGTATCTACTGATATTTCACTGGATTTGAATGCATTGATATAGTAATCTCTCTCTTTATTGAATATCCTTTTTTATATTGAAATTTATGCAATCTGCCTACATCAATCACAACTAGTATATTATGATAGGAATTGATCATATAGTTATGGTAATGGTATCACTTACTAAAAAGGTCTTTACTTTTGATGTATCTAGTAAAGTCATTAAGATTGATGAAATTGTATTTCAGTTTGGTAGAGCTGATTGAAATTGTTGCTTCTATGATTGCGGTTAATGGGTTGATGCTCTTTAATTGGCCATTGGTGATGAAGTAAGTTTTTTTTTTTTGGATAAGGTCATTAACAAATTTCTACGTTATTGAATTAAACAGTATAGCTTGCATTTATGTTCCCTACAATAGAAAAAATATCTATTAGTCTAATTTTTTTTTAGAAAATATGAGTTAGGTATGGATATTTCTTTGTCGAGTAGTATGGTCGTGAATTTCTTTCCATTTCCTTTGTAGTTTTTGTAAGTGTTCATCGCTCCTTTATGTATGATCAATGCCTTTATAGTCCAATTTGTATCTTCTTCTAATAGTGAGTTTATAAGGACATAATCGAATTCTTTATCCATTCTATACAAACATATGAAATGTGTTAGATAAAAATAACATAAATATCTACTATTAGAAATGTAGCTCAAAAATTAGTGGCATTAGTTATCATACTTGCAAAAACAAGAAGAAAACTTATGTATGTCTTTAGATGTACCTTCAGATGGTATTTGTGGTTAAAATTTCTTTGTATGCTATATTTTTTTGTAAAAGTTCCTCTTTTCTTATTTAGTTGTTCAGCTTTGATGAATAGTTTTATTATTGAAGATGATATTCCTCTTGACAAAGCAATGTATAGTTGTCCATGTGAGAAGACATATTCTGGAAGATAAATGCCTACATCTGGGATTGTTTGGCCTTGAATTTTATTTATTGTTATTGAAAAGCTTAAACGAATAAAAAATTGTTTATGCTTAAGTTTAAATGGAAACCCTTCATCCTCAGATGGTGAGAGGATCTCCCAGGAGAGATGATAAATCGTTCGACGAATCAAAGTTTTGAAGAAGGATGATAGGGCAATTCACTTTTAAAGTGAGTCGATATAGTGATAATCCATTAGGAGTTATAGAATTTAAGGATTCAATGGGATAGTAATTATTTGTGTCATCTTCTTATGAGTCATAACTATAGCAGGTTATCATCTCTCTTGGGAAATTCCCAATCAACTTGTCATTCAATAAATTTATGTCTTTGTGGCCAATATTGCACATTTTATTATATAATCAATTGAATCGGCATTTTCTTGTAGTGATGTAAACACTTGTTGGATAAACCCTGCTTAATTCGTTTCGTCTATTTTGTTTTTGATTAACATGTTTGTTGGGATTTCAATTATATCACTTTCTGTCATTGGATAAACCCTGCCAATATTGCACATAAAAAATTCGCATCCCACTTTTTTCTCATCCCATCCCCCTATTTCCCTCGAAACAAATGAGAAAAAAAAAGAATATTTTTGGAATATTCCCTTTCTCTCATTCCCTATCTCACAAACCAAATAGAGCCTTATAAAAAAAAGTTCTCAGCCACAAGGGACTAGAAAAGGACAAAAGCCAAACAGGGGGTCTTCTTGTTAATACACAAAATTCATTGTTTTAATGTCTAGTTTAATTTTTGCCCTTTCTGCTTTACATGCCCCTTGCAACCCATCGTTGGTGGCGCTGGTGGGCCTGGTGACGCTAGCTAGCTTTCCTCTATAAAAGATACAGCTTGATAAGCATATAACATTCTAATATGCAAATTACCAAAGTTGTTCTTTAAACGCTTAAAAGCTCTTCTTCACTGCCCAAAGGATGTTGGGAAAATGGGGTCACTGAAATTTGGGGGAGAAGCTCTAAGGTGTGTCTAAAGATACTGTCTTTAGAACATTATTTGTCTCCACTCAGTTTTTCTGAGTTTTCTATTGTGTTATAGGCAAATTCGTTCACAAGATACAACATAGCCTTGGGCAAGAATCTACAACCAACAAAGTTGAAGAGTCTTCGGTGAAATCTTCTACGAGTCAGTAGCAAATCGAACTGAGAGAGATAAAAGTGATTTTCGAAAAACTTGTGTGTACAATTGCTTGATTCACACTTCTTAAATAATTTCTGAAGAGTCATGGACTAGAGGAAGGTGTTAGTTCAGAAAAGGCTCCTACATTGTTAAAAAGGTAGTTAACTATTAATGACTGTTAACTTTGAATAGTGCCTCTTGATCACACTTGACCGAATCATGACCATTGAAATATTCACGGTCAACCTTGCACCAAAAGTCAAAGCCACCCTTCGCAAGCCACGCGGTTTGCACCTCTAAAGCACCTCATTGTGCCACACACACACACACATGCACACACGCGCACACGCATTGCACTAGCAAGCCTCCATACTCTCCTCTTTATATCTAAAAAGTATAAATAAGCTCCTATTTAAAAACTCAAAACAAGTTTTGTAATTTTCAATATGGCACAAATTAAAATTGATTTTAGTAAGAGAAAAAACTATTTTTCAAAACATGTGTACAGATATATTTTTCATGTAATTCAGTCAAACTCTATTGGATTTAATCTCTAATGAGATTAAAATCCAGCAAAGGGTATCTTATGCTAATATTTGGATCGTAATAGATCCTGTCAATGTGAAACTTCTTCATAGCTATATCTTGTTCCCCAAACCATTTCAAGCTGTCTGATGTCATTGAATACCCCAATCACCCATGAAACATGAGAGAAAAATTAAACTATTGTTGGTACACCAATCCTACCTCGATCACAAAATATCCAAAACTTGTTAGTGGCAACCCATGCTAGAGCACCTTTTGATGAAATAAATGAATTAAATAAACAAAGATAACGCCATTGAGGCATTGAGTGCTAAAGATTCCTATTGCCTTCCTTTGTGGGCCTGGGTGATTATTCATTAGTGACTCCGGATCCTTATTTGTATCCTACGGGTGCCCATTGAAGGAATTGTTTGTAAAAGTTATTTTTTCATTTCATTGCCTCCCTTTGTGAACTGTTTGAAAGTTGAGTACTTCCATTGAATCCACAAGAAATTTTCTTTTCTCAATGAACTTCTATTGCTTCTATTTGTTTGCAATGCAAATTTGAAGACCCAATCATAGCATTTTGTTTGCAACAACGATTTGTGCTTTTTTATTTGACATAAAATTCATGAAGTCAATTCTAAAACAAAAGTAAATAAGTACACTTAGTCTATTTGCACTGCCATGCATTTATGCTTATGCAAATGAAATTTACAATGCAACCAAACAAAGTCATACTCTTCTAATGAAGACCAAACTCTAGTTAAATTGTTGGGGAAGATGGGGTCACTATAACTTTGGAGGAAAAGCTCTGAGGCGCGTCTGAAGACACTGTCTTTAGAACGTTATTTGCCCCCACTCAGTTTTACTGAGTTTGCTATTGGGTTACAGGCAAATTCGTTCCCATGATACAATAGAGCCTTGGGCGAGAATCTGCAACCAGCAAAGTTGAAGAGTCTCCAGAGAAACCTTCTGTGAGACTGTAGCAAACYGGAYTGAGAGAGAGAGAGAGCSAATTTCAAAATTGTGTGATTTGGAGTCTGATTCATGCTCCTTAAATAATTTGTGAAGAGGTATGATGAAAAGGTAGGTGCTGGTTTAGAAAAGGCACGTTGAACAAGAGGTATGATGAAAAGGTAGGTGCTGGTTTAGAGAAGGCACGTTGAACAGTCACAATTTCAAACATTGTGACTGTTTAAAAATTAGTTAACAGTTGGTGACTGTTAACCTTGAATTGTGCCTCTTGATCACACCCAATCGAATCGTGACCGTTGATCTCATCAACGGTGATCAATGGTCATCAACGTACCAAAATCATAGCCACCCATCGCGAGCCACGCGGGTGCGCGCGAAGTGCGAGCAAAGTGCGCCTCTAAAGCACTTCATTGTGCCGCACGTGTGCGGTACCGAATCCCCATACTCTCCTCTACTAATTCTAAGGAGTGTAAATTAGCTCCTATTGAAATACTGAAAACAAAACTTATAATTTTCCAATGTGGGACAAGTTCAAAACTGGGTTTTTGTAAGAGAAAAACTGATTTTTCAAYCAAGTGTGYAAGTRCAATTTCTCATGTAATTGACCAATCAAACCCATTGGATTTAATCTCTTATGAGATTAAAATCCAACAAGTTTCATGAGCTTTTGGAATCTACGTGCAAGCACTGTGTTTGTTTGGGAGGGCTTTCATATGGCCTCTTTTTACCTTGCAAGGTACGCTTTACACAAAAGGCTGTGAAGTTATGTTTGGTAAAGAACCTAAAAAGCCCAATGACATTGGCATTGAGATGAGAAACTGACTTTCCAGATAAGCTAGTTTTGGTAGCTTCTTTGAAGCAGCTTAGTCAACACAATTCAATCAATGTTGAAACTCTCGTAAATAGGCCCTCAATTAACCCTTGGAGCTACCAATTAATGGCCGCTCAATTGGTAAGGTCTCTGGCTCATTATAAGAGATATTTGATCTCAAATCCCATTGCCACTAGGGTTGGGGGTTATGGTTAGAGGGAATGGGCTACTCTCATTTGTGTAGCCCCATTAGGCAAGAAAAATTAACCCATGAAACTATAGACAAGTCAAATAAACAATACCAACAAAAATCTTTTCTCCAAAAGGCATGAAGCGATTTAAGGGTAATTTGTAATGGCTTCGCATATTGGGTTGAGCTAGTTAATTACCAGTTTCATTAAGGTTGGAACCATATAGCTGAGTATTACTGTGTTATTTATTGAGCCAAAATGCTCAGCGGAGGTCATAACACCCTAGAGGAAGAAGGCTCGCAATTAAGGCTGGGGTGAACCGTCACAAATACTCTCTAAGACCCTGAGGGGGTATTCTTTTTTGGGATTTTGAGAGGGGGAAAAGTTGGTTAATCAGATTTTGATTCTCGTTGACCAAAAATCCCATGTTCTTTTTTCATATTTATGTGGGGACCAGGGAAAGTTTATTTTCCTGGGTATATCCATCTCCTAGGTGGGTAAATAACTTTCCCACCTAGGGGAAGGTTGCCAACACTTGAATGGGACAAAAATGCCTCTTTTAATAATAGATTTTTATGGCTAAAATGGTCAATGCTTTATTTACCTAGAAAATAAAAGAACATGAATAAATGCACTTACCTGGGTAAGTATTTCCCAGGAAAAACTTATGCAGGTAATTGCATTTACTCGGATAAATAACTTAACGAAAAGTGAACAAAGCCTGAAAAGGACAAAACTTGCCCTCTAGGGTGGCCACATGTGAGGTGTTAATTGGTGTAGGTGATTCTGATAAGACTCTAACTCTTTCTTTAATTTGTCAAACAATCACCAATTGCCTTGACTCAGAGTGTTTTTTGTGCGGCATCAAATTATGTACGTGGGGGACTTCGGCATTCTAAACCCATCCTTTTTGGAACCCTCTATTCCTTGAATCCCTTGGAGCTTCTGCATCTTTTGGCATCTAATCCCAATCTTTGTAGCTCATAGACTAACCTTATCCTTGGCTACATGAAAAATAAAAGTTGGATCAACAAAATAAAAAATATAAAGAAGGCCCAACCCAACATCACCTCAAAATAGAGGGGCCTGAAGTACACAAAAACCACATACCAACTTTACAAAACGCAAAATGTTATAAATGTAGGAGATGTATATTGATACTACTAATAGCAAATTGAAGATAAAAATATAAAATTTAAGAAAGAATAATTTTGTTATAAGAAATCAAAGAAATTCAAGAGAAAATAATTTAATTGAAAAAAAAGTAGGAAGCTACTAACAACAAGCAAAGTTAGAGAAGTAAAAGAATTGTATATATTTTATATACAATTTTTACTAATTTTTTTATAATATAAAAAAATAACAATAATTAATTCTAACTAGGGTTGTTCATCAAACTGATGAAACCGACTGGCCAAACCAACTCGACCAAAGTTGGTCAATTTTCTAGTATTTTCAATTGGCTTTGGTTCAACAATTTCCCAACCTAACTCGGTTGGATCAGTTTTTCTTTGGCCATTTATAAATCGACCAAAATTGAACAACCTAACCACATATATAATATTAATATTTTATGTTTTTAATATAAATTTTTAATACGGGAAAGTAGGAAAATTCACATATTTCTTAATCTAAAATATTTTATATCATAAATTTATTTTATAGATTTATTTTTTAAATGCCACTATAATTATTTTAAAATTTAAATTTAATTTTTTAATTTTAAATATTTTGAACCGACCGATGAAACTAAAAATCGACAATACGACCCAAGTTGGCCGATTTTCACTAATGGTCAGTCGATTTCGAGTAACTAAATCCCCAATTTGGCCAGGTCTATTTGGTTGGCCAAACAACCTACAACTGAGTTGAACCAATCCATGAACAGTCCTAATTTTAGCTAAATTAATAGTCTAATCTCTAATAAATAACAATAGTTTAATATCCAATAATTATTGAAATTTTATATAAAAATAAACAATTATTGAAAATATATTGATAATGTAAATACAATAAATAACTAATAAAAATATAATAAATAAAATTATTACAAAAATATAATAAATACTAAAAAATATATTAAATTATTCAAGAAAAATAATTTAATCTCCAATAAATATAATCAATAAATTATAACAAAAATACAATAATTAGAATAAAATAAATTTAAGAAGTTAAATATATAATAGTAGTTTAAACTCCAATAATTATTGAAAAATTTCTATTAAATGACTGAAAATAATAAATAATTAGTGAAAATACAATAAATGTTAATTTTAGTATAGATAAATATATAGTAGATATAGATTAATATTTTAAAATTATTATTAATAAATATTATTTTTTTGAAAGTTACTTTATAGAGTTATTAATAGATATAAGTGAAATTAGTTATTTACAATATTATTTAGTTATTTAAATAATATCATTATTTAAATTTTAAAATGCTTTATTATTTATTGAATTTAATAATCCATAAATTATAATTCATACTATTATTATATAATTTTCTGATTAAATTTGTAAAATATTAAATTATTATTAATTTGATTATTATGTTATAGTTATTTTTCTACTTTTAAGAATTTTTTTGTATTTATTACATAATTTTCTTATTTAACTATTTAAAATCTAATTATGTTAAATATTTCATTAGTTAAAATATTTTGTTATTTAAATATTTAAATAATATATAAAATATTTATAACTTTTTGTTATTTGAATTTTACTTATTTTAAAGTTATTACATAATATTAAATATTTGTTTATATAATTATGTCGCTACTTTTAATATTTTGTTATTTGAGATATTTAGTTATTGATATATTTAAATAATATTTTTTAGTGTTAAATTTTTATTGTTTGAATTCATTTAAACTGAATAATCCAAAAAATCACCATAAAGCAGAACAATCCAAGAGAGAACCTATAGCCCCCTGCTTTTTGGTGACTTTTGACTGAATTGGTTAGAGACGTGATAGATCAGGTTTCCTAGAATCCTAATCTCATTAGACACGCTACCAAAATTTGATTGGTGGCAGTTCTATGACCTGGGCTGGGCCTGCTGAGGTGTCATTATGAGAGAGGGAGAAGGGAGTGATGAGGTGGCTTCCTGAGGGAATAAGAAAGGCTAAAATGAAGAGGGTCTGAGAATTTTAGGTTGGAGTAAGAGAGAAAGCTTAGGCCATGACATAGCATGTTTCTTCTTTAGTGTGTGTGTATGAAAAATTCCTGATAAAAGAGTGATTAAGGTTTTAATTTTTTTTTCAACTAAAGCTAAAAGCATATTTCATTCAATCAAGAAACTTGTATGAATACAAAGAATTGGTAACGGTACCAAACAAGAAAGCCTAGATACAATTTCTTAAAAAGAACAAATTAAATATACACACAAGTAGTGGATAAATGAGAAGGTAAGGAACTTCTACAACCAATGAATGGTTAGGTAAAATCACCAACAGAAGGATCAATCTAGTGCATCTCCCACCAAAACTGAGAGATAAAGGCAATATAAATTCTCAAAGGAAAGGACAAAGTGTCGGAAATAGCATGATCGGAGAAAAGCTACAAAAGATGACAAAGTCCCAAATAATTGCACCCATTACCAATAATTGCAACTACCATCAGGAGACTGCAACCACCATCAAGAAATGCAATCGCCGATGGAAATATAGTCGGGAAACAACCATGAACGATGAAATCCAAAGTAGCAATCATGGCCACCACCCAACACCAAATCAATGAAGAGTCATCCCCCTATACCAAATTCGTTGCACAAAAGAAGCAAAGAAGAAAACAAAAAGAATAAATAAAGGGGAATAAGGGGTGAGAGGAAAAAAATAATGAGGTGACGGAAAAAGGGTGAGCAACTGTATAATGGAAGGATTAATTAAGAGGGAGAGAGAAGATCGAGTGAGAAAAGGGGAGAAGGGAAGGAGAAAAAACAAGATAAAAGAGAAAAGAGGGAGAAAGGGGGAAATAGAAAAAAGGGAGAGGAAGAACTCCGAGAGGGGAGCCATCGAAAAACAAACTCGATGGGGGAAGATGGACGACGAGAAGAAATTCGAGGAAACTTGAGAGTCTCTCCCTAGGGAGGAAAAAAAACCACCTTTCAGGCATCATTTGGAACATTTTTGATACATGCAAACTATAAGGGTGTTTTAATAGTAGGAAGTACTTAGGCTCGAGTAGCAATTTGGTCCCCGAACTTTAAAATGGGACAATCCAATACGAACTTTCAAAATGTGACAATTTAGTATCTGTCATTAACTAGTCTATTAATTAGCCATTAAGTGATATTTGAAAAGTAAAAAATGCCCTTATAATGCATCTAATTCTCTTTATCAACCATCCAAACATTGACAAAAAACTAAATAGTCCCAAATCCTAGCCTCTTCTATTCAAAAAAGTTGGTGATTATTTAGAAGAATCTAGAATTTGGGTATGTTCATTTTATTGTCAATGTTTGGATGATTGATAAAGAGAATTAAATGACATTCTTAGAGCATTTTTGACTTTTTAAATGTCACTTAACGGTTGATTAATGAACTAATTAACGACAAATACTAGATTGTCACATTTCGAAAGTTCAAATATATGATTATCACATTTTGAAAGTTCCGATATTGAATAATCGCATTTTAAAGTTCAGAAATAAAATTATCATTCGAGCGAAAGTACATAATACTAATAAAGAATTTTCCTACCCTTAATAATATAGAAATTAGATGCTACGCTTTTAGTAAATACGTGAGACCACGAGGGGCGTCCATTGTCTAAGCAAATGATCGTATCCCCTTAATACATCTTTCCATTACTCAATCAAATACGTGCAGACCATATGTCTATTAGACTTTTGCTAAAGCCACACATATACCACTTAATCCCACATCATTAATCAATCAAAGCCATCATTTGTAAAGGTTCAATATTTATCGATCTCAACTTAATTGCCGGGTCCATTTTATTGAAACAATCTTGACATGCAAAGGCTATTCTCCATCTCTCCCTGAGACCCTGAATCTTTACATGTGTGATGTTCTCTCTCATGCCGACCCACAAATTAAATTAACTCAAAATAAATAAATAAATAATTAACAATAAAACTGTACTCTCTTCATTATTAATTTTGTATTTTATTCTGTTTTAAAATTTTGTTCTTTAAAAGGGAGCAAACGAACCAACGAACTCTGACTGGGTTTTTCAATGACGGAGACACCCTTTTCTTGCAGGCTTCTTTGTTGGAAACTGCAGTAAAAGTGGTTGCCTCCTTAATCCTTCAAAATTCTTTTCATCTGCCTTTCCTTATTTATTTATTTATTTCAATTTAATTTAATTTTATTCGTTTTGTTTATTTAAAAATTAAAAACATTCACGGTTACATTACATCCTGGCGATTTGCTCCTTTGGCTTCCAATACGAAAAGGTCATCTTTTGAGGATTATATACGATTTGGGTATGGATTGAAACAGAAAACTGTATAGAAATTCGACATCGGGTATTGGATTTTTTGGCAAGGGAGAAATTTGATGTGGGTTGTTATCATTTTTGGTGAAAAATAACGGATTTTGAGGGAAAAGGTGGAAGTTTTTGTTGTCTATTGCTTGTGCTGTGGAAGTTCTAGATATTATTTTTTACAAGGAATCTAATGGGCAGTCACATTTGGATTGGTTTTTAAATGAGTAATTCCGATACGGGTTGTTGTTCTTATGGCGAGAATTGAGGAATTATGTACAGAGACAGAACAGGGTTCTTTGCCCTTTTTCTATTAATCTAGTTGGGTTTCGTTTGAGTGTAGTGAGATATCCAAGCACTGAAGCCAATTCCCTTGGTTGTGTTATGGGGGAAACTGGTGTTGGTTGTTATTAGTTTGGTGAAAGGACAAGGAATTTTGTGAAGAGAGTGGCAGACCGTTTTTGTTTTGACAGGTTTTTGGTTGCTTTGGCAAAAATAAGTCATGGATGAACTGCTTCGGCTTCACGGTAAGAGATTTTAATGTGGGTTCTTATTTTCGACCAGCAGTACAAGCATTTTGCGCAGAAGAAAACCCAAGCTCTTTTGTTCTGTTCTTGTTTAGTGGTATGCCCTTCTGGTTTGTAATCATCGAAGATCATGAGATTTCTGAGCGTTATGGGCAATTCCTTTGGATGCTCTGCTTCTGGGGAGCGCCTGGTTTCCGCTGCAAGGGATGGGGATTTTCAGGAAGCCAAAGCTCTTTTGGAGTATAATCCACGTCTGGCAAGGTACTCAACCTTTGGCGTTCGCAATTCTCCCCTTCATTATTCTGCAGCTCAGGGACACCATGAGGTAATCCAGTACTATGTCTTTTACTTCTTTCAAAGTAGATTTATATGTTTGAAACTGCAGATATTACATTTCTTTTTGCTCCATTAATGGCTCTACTGTTTCATTTATACAGATTGTGACTCTCTTGCTGGAATCTGGGGTGGATATTAATCTCAGGAATTATAGAGGGCAGGTAGATAATCTAATTAATTTTAATATTGAGTTTCATTTTACTGGGTTTGGGTTGAATTTGTTTTTCTAATAATCCACATTTCCACTGTTTAGTTTCCAAAAACCTTCCCAATTTACACTTGAAAGTTCAATTGAATTTTATTTGAAAATTATGTATTTTATTATGGTGAGCAGACTGCTTTGATGCAAGCCTGTCAACATGGCCACTGGGAGGTTGTTCAGACTCTGATGCTTTTCAGAGCAAATGTAAGATTTCTTTCTTATCTTACTATTTTTTGCTTTCACTAAAAATAGAATAGCTTAAAATTTTCTAGACTAGCTCTTACAAACATATGCTGCAATTGGATTTTAGATTCACAAAACAGATTATCTTAATGGAGGTACAGCACTTCACTTTGCTGCCTTGAATGGGCACTCTAGATGCATTCGGCTCCTTCTGGTGGATTATATTCCTAGTCATCCTGATGTATGGAGTATATTAAGGAAAAGATCTATTAAAGAAGAATCAACAATTGAATTTGATCAAGGGTACATTCATCTCATTGTTATTCCTATGCCTCGATTATCTTCTCTTCCCAAATAATTGGTTGATAATTTTCTACATTTCATTTTCTTTGCATCAGTGCTCTCTCCAAGGTAATTAATAAACCTTCTGATGGGGGCATTACAGCTCTTCATATGGCAGCACTGAATGGGCATGCTGAGAGTGTGCAATTACTCTTGGACCTAGGAGCTTCTATTTCTGAGGTTACTGTGAAAGATGGCACAACAATTGACCTGCTTGGTAATTTTTTCTTCCTTTCAGATTTCATATTACTCATTCCCTGGGTTAACTAGATCTTTCTTGGCCACTTGATGATTAGAAAAACTTTTTGTGTCTTGGTGTTCATGATCCACTTTAGTTTGTTTTTTTTTCCCCTTTTTTTTCAATTTTAATTAATATTTGGGCTTTTCTCTCAGCAATGATTTTTATCTTATAATTCTTTTTTGGATACAGTTGTAGCTGTATTGTTTTCACCTTCCTCTTATCAGAAGACAGGAAATATATTCAATTCTTAATTATTTGCAGAACCTATATATTCAGTTATTTTGCTACTGGTTTGGAGGCTATTCTGAATTTTGGAAGATAAAATACATTTTATAATTAATGGTACTCCCAGCTCCATTTGTATGTTTATGTATATGCATATTGACCTTTACAGGGTAACATTTCACAAATCAATACATGAATGTGTGTATGAAGGAAGGGTAAAAGGGGCATAACATTGCTATAATTGACATTGTTTGATTCAATTTGATTTATATATGCATTATGTGGGTGAAACTTTCATTCCTCATCCCCCCTTCAGTCACTTGGGTTGTTAACACAACATACTTGGAATTAATTGACTGGAAAATACTAAATTGAAAGAACAACGAATGATAAGGATATCTTATATTCCCATCTACAAAATAATATTCTGCTCCATACTTTGGGAACAAAATCAGCTACCTCAGAGTGCCATAAGAGATTTCTTGTCGTGCTAAGATATTCAACCAACATGAGTGTATGACTTGAACCATTTAATCATTGCCAGGTGCAGGAAGCACACCACTTCATTATGCTGCATGTGGTGGAAATTTACAATGTTGTCAAGTATGTTGCTTTTATGCTTTGAATTGATTATTTACTTGAAAGTTTCATATTAAGTGGGCCTTACTTTATTATTCATATTTTGGATTCAGGTTTTGATTGCTAGAGGTGCCAGTGTGACTGCTGAAAATGCAAATGGGTATCTCCTTTACTTAACACCCTGCAGTTTTATTTTCTACCTGAAATTTGTATTCCTTCTGTTTTTCATCATGTAACTATTCAATTTCTTAGAACATTGGTATCAGTTCTTGAGCAATGAGCAGAGGAGGAGCCTGGAGGGGTCCATTCAGTTATATGTTCTGGTTACTCTGTTCTGACATTTTAGATTCCCCTGGCCTCTTAACCCATGAGAGGACTTCTCTTCTAAATCTTATAAATTTGTGAATATCTCCAGTTTGACTGTCAAAAGATAAATTTGAATTTGGAAAATTATTTCAATCATGTGCTTGAACTAGGTTTTGGTTCAAGGAAAGAAAACAGCATGATATAACTTAAAAGACAATTAAAAATTTAGATTTGCTTGGTCTCCATTGGAAGTAGAGCCTAGGTTGACTGGATTTTTGTTTCCTTTTATTTTTCTGCAATGGATCAATTTTGGTAGATAATGTATATACAATTGCCTGGTTGGGTGGAGTGAACACTTTACTCTTTTCCACTTCAATATTTCCTTTCTTTTCAGAGATATAAGTGCTTATTTCTCTCCTCCATTCTTAAAGTATAAATCTGCACATGGTGTCATGTCAGGTTTTTTGACTGATTTGATCCATATATTCCTTTCTTATTTCCTTTTTCAGTTCTTGACAAATTTTGGAGGTGATCCATCATATTACCCTTGCTAATGGTACCACATCTCTTATATCTAAGTTGTTTAAGGTGACGCCTAAAAACAAAGGAAGAAGAAGAGAAAAGAGGAGAAGAAGAGAAGAAGAAATGTTACGAAGGTGTATCTCGAGTTACTGTTCACACCAGAGACTAAAAGTTTATAATGTTGCCGAGAGGGGTATAAGAGATTCTGGACTTGGAACTTGGGATTTTGAAGGGGTATAAGAGATTCTGGACTTTAGAATGCACTTTACTTGAACTGTTGGAAGAAGTCTTTCTTGATCCTTCTAAGGTTGATAACTGAATTTGGACCTGTACTCTTTATGGTATCAGTTCTTGAGCAATCAGTAGAATGTTACTACAAGCTGTGCCGACAGTGATGAGAGATGGTTTGACTTATCCATGCTTGTCTTCCCTCTTTTCTTCTCTTCCTCTTCTCTATCTCTTCCCTACTTCTTTCCGTTTCTTCTTTTCTCTTTTTCTTTCGCTTTACTTTTCTTTATTAAAGTTGGGACATTAAGAATGCCTTCCTTCTTGGTCAATTGAAGGAGACAATTTACATGAAGCCTCCCCCTGGTTACTGCAATGATCCTTCTTTGGAGTGTTTCTTGAAGAAATCTCTATATGGTTTGAAACAGACTCCTCGGGCTTGGTTTGAGCGCTTCCGAGATGTTGTAGTTGCTATGGACATAGATAGAGCTGTTAAAAGCTGTTATTTATCTAAGTATAGTACCACAGGGGTACTATTGTAATTCTACCCTTTTATTTTTTAGTTGCTATCGCCCTGGTATATATATAACAAAAAACTGGTGCTGCCAGTACACTTTTCAGCTCTCAAATCTTTCTCCTCTCTTCTCCTCTCTTCTTCTCTCCTGCATCATAGCATTGATAACATGGTATCAGAGCAGGAGTATCAGATCTGAAAAGGAGAGATCGCACCAGACTTCCAGATCTGCCGCCTTCATCTACAGTTTGAGTGATTGAAGGTCAAGTCTCCTCATGCCTGAAGTAATCTCTCTCCTTCCCTCTTTTTTTTTTTTTCTGGTTGTGTGCTAGGGCAGAACTTGTACTAGGTCTGCTGGTTGGATGTGAGGTGACCAGCATCTCTGTCTTTCCTTTTTTGTGGGGTCGACTGACCCCTGTAAAAATCTGTAGGTCGGTGAAGACCTTTTATGTGCTGCGATAGCAGTTTTTATGCTGAACCTGAAGGTCAAAGTGACCTGTACTTTCTATAACAGCATCTATGTTTGATGCGTAGGTCAAGAATTGATCTGTCCGCCCTGTAACAACACCTGTGTTTATCAAAAAAGGGGCATGTTATAGCTGTAACAGCACCTGTGTTTTTCAAAAAGGGGGGAAGGGGGTAACAGCACTTGGTGTTATCAAAAGGGGTTGTGTTTCTGAAGAAAAAAAAGGGGGCTTCCTTTCTCCCTTGGTGTTAGCCTTTTTTTAAAGGTTTTGCTCCCACCTTACGAGTTTTTTTTTGAGTTTGTAACCATGAGCGGTGAAGATTCTCCTATGCCCGGTGTTTCCTCAATGCAGAATGGAATGAGTGGGGGTGCGGACCCATCCTTTCCCATGGCTGTTATTCCTCTCGATGGTTTAAATTATTTGGAATGGTCAAGAGGGATCAAGTTGTACATTACTGCAAGGGGAAAGATAGGTTATATAAATGGGAGAATCAAAGAACCCAATTCTGGGAGTGCTGAATATGACAAATGGAACCGGGAAAACAGCATGGTCATGTCCTGGCTTTCAATGTCTATGCAACCCCAACTAAGAAGGAACTTTATGTGGGCTGAAATGACAAATGAAATTTGGGAACAGGCAAAATCAACCTATTATGAGCTGCGTCACTATGCAAAGATTTATCAGTTATAGGTAGAATCGTCCACTTGTAAACAGGGGGAGAGGTGCCTTTCTATGTACTACTCAGACTTGACCTCTGTCTGGGAGGAGTTAGATATTATCAGAGTGTGGACTGGAAGTGTGATGAAGATGCAAAATTATACAAGAAACTTGTTTCTCAGCAGAGAGTGTTTGCTTTCCTACATGGCTTGAATCCTGCATATGAATCTGTCAGAATTCAGATCCTAGGTAGCAAGGATCTTCCCTTCGTCCAAGAAGTTTATGCTCTTGTACAATCAGAAGAAAGTAGAAGGAATTTGGTGAGCAGTTTTGGAGGGGATGCAGTTGGGTTGGCAGCAAAAGGGAGTTTGATTGCAGGTGGTGGAAATACCTTTAAGAGTGGGGACTCTCAAAAAAGGGCGGATGACAAAGACAAACTGTGGTGTACTCATTGCCAGAAACCCCGACACACCCGAGATACATGCTGGGATCTTCATGGGAAGCCAAAATGGGCTCAAGATTTGAGTAAGAAGCAAGGTTCAGATCTGAATAAAAAGTCAAGACAACAAAGTACAAGAAAGAACACTGTGGCAAACATGGCTTCTCAGGAAAATCAGCCCCCCATTACTATTGTGACTCCGACTCATGCCTCTGGATCTGACCCAAGGGAGGATATTATTAATTCCTTCTGTGACCATTTAGAGCTCTGTGGAAGAGCAACTCGTCAGATGGATGCTCCTCCCTCAACTTCATTTGCGTCTAAATCAGGTAACTCTGCCACAACTTTCCATGTAGCATCTCATACCCCTGACACTCCTTGGATCATTGATTCTAGAGCGTTTAAACACATGACTAGTACGCCCTCTTACTTTCAAACCTATCACCCCCTTTCTGGAAGAAACAAGGTGAGACTAGTTGATGGATCATACACTACCATAGTTGGTCAAGGAACCATTTCTCTTCCTCTTTGCCTTACCCTGTCTAATGTTTAACATGCCCTGAAATTTCCCATTAATTTGTTCTCTGTTAGTAGTATTACTAATTCCTTAAAGTGCTCAGTGACCTTTTTCCTTTCTTACTGTGTGATCCAGGATCTGGCCTCGGGGAAGACGATTGGTAGAGGATGTATGGTGGATGGACTTTACATGCTGGAGAATAAGGCTGGTCTTCAAGTCATAGAGTCTAAGAGTCAGGTCTATTTATGGCATTGTCGTCTTGGTCATTTATCTTTTGAGTCTTTAAAAGTGGTGTTTCCAGAGTTGTTCAAGTCAGTGTCAGTTTCAGATTTTTCTTGTCAAACTTATCAATTAAGCAGTGTAGAACTCATTTTCCTTCAAAGAATAATAAATCTGAATTTCCTTTCCACATTGTTCATTTTAATGTTTGGGAACCTGTTACTTTACCATCTGAGAGTGGCTATAAGTGTTTTATTACCATTATGGATGATTATTCTAGATATACATGGGTATATCCCATGCGAACCAGGGATGGAGTACCAAAAATTATCCAAGATTTTCAGCGGATGATCTTCACCCAATTTCAAACTGAAATTCAAATATTTCAATTAGATAATGCCAAAGAATATTTTCATAGTGATCCAAATCTCACGGATTTTTTTGCTTCACGTGGTTCACTTCATCGTAGCTCTTGTGCCTGGACACCACAACAAAATGTTGTTGCTGAAAGAAAGAACCGACATCTCCTTGAAGTGGCCCGGGGTTTACTAATTCATATGAATGTCCCCAAACAATTTTGGCTTGAGACTGTCCTTTGCGCTACCTATCTCATCAACCGTACACCCTCTCGTTGGTTAGAGTGCAAAGCCCCACATCAACTTCTTTTTCCTAAGGCTGCCCTTCTTTCCATTCCTCATCGTGTGTTTGGTTGTTGTTGTTTTGTTCAAAATTTGTCACCTACTCGTGGAAAATTAGACCCTCGTGCTATTCCTTGCATCTTCTTGGGGTATTCTTTCACTTAGAAGGGATACCGTTGTTTTGATCCTGTTTCTCGGAAGTTTTATGTTTCCATGGACGTCTCTTTCTTTGAGAGTGAGCCTTTTTTCCCTGTTTCTCCTTGGGGGAGTGTAGGAATGAGGAGAAATTGGTTCAGCTCCCTCTTCCTGATCCTCGTCCTTTTCGTGTCTTCTTTCGTTGTCACAAAGGCCAACCATGTTCAAGAGCTGTGGAGAACCTAGAAAATGTACCTCCAATGCCATCAAACTCTCTGGGGGCGGATCATACTCACTCAGGTATCTTGGTTCCTATCTATGTTCCTGACCCTATTGCTATTGATACTTCTGTTGCTAATGACCTTGACCTTCCTATTTCTCACCGGAAAGGTGTTAGATCTTGCACTAGTAAACACCCCATTTCCCACTTTGTTTCCTATGAAAACATTTCACCCTCTTTTCGGGCCTTTCTCACTTCCATTGATAGTGTTCCTATCCCTAAGAATGTGGTAGAAGCTCTTTCAGTGCCTGAATGGACAGATGCTATGAAGGAAGAAATTAATGCTCTACATAAAAGTGGCACATGGGAACTAGTAGATCTTCCTAAGGTAAAGGATCCAGTTGGATGTAAATGGGTTTTCACAGTCAAACATAGGGCTGATGGCACGGTGGAGCAGTATAAAGCTCGTTTAGTGGCAAAGGGGTTTACACAAGTGTATGGAGTTGATTATGTAGAAACATTTGCACCTGTTGCCAAGATGAACTTCATTAGAGTCCTTTTCTCCCTTGTTGCTAATCTTGACTGGGATCTGCATCAGCTCGATATCAAGAATGCCTTCTTGAATGGTGACCTTGAAGAGGAAGTTTACATGATACAACCCTTGGTTTTGGGGCTCAAGGTAATGGACATAAAGTGTGTAGGCTGAAGAAATCATTATATGGGTTGAAAAATCGTCGGGAGCCTGGTTCAGCAGGTTCCATGCAGCGGTTTAACAGAAAGGATACAAGCAATGCCAATCTGATCACACAATCTTTGTGTGATAGTATATGTTGATGGTATAATTATCAATGGCGATTGGAAGGATGAAATTCAAAAGTTGAAGATTTTTCTTGCTACACAGTTTGAAGTAAAGGATTTAGGTCCTCTATGGTACTTCCTTTGGAATTGAAGTTGTCCGCTCATAAAAGGGTATCTTCATTTCTCAAAGAAAGTATGTCCTAGATCTACTCCAAGATATAGGAAAATTGGGAGTGAAGCCAGTTGATTCCCCTATTGATCCTAACCACAAATTAGGTGACTGCCAAGGTGAACCTATCAAGGATGTGAAACAGTTTCAGAGACTTATAGGAAGATTGTTATATCTTTCTATGACTCATCCCGACATTGCTTATGTAGTGAGTCTTCTTAGCCAATTCATGCATGCTCCCAAAACCACTCATCTTGAAGCAGTAGAAAGAGTTCTTAGATATCTTAAGAAGTTCCTAGGTGCAGGCTTGTTGTTTCAAAAGCACGGGCGTTTGAAAGTTGAAGTGTACACTGATGCAAATTAGGTAGGATCCCTGAACGACAAAAAGTCAACTAGTGGATACTGTACCTTTATAAGAGGAAATCTAGTTACCTGGAGAAACAAAAAGCAGAATGTGGTAGCTAGATCTAGTGCTGAAGCTGAACATCGGGCAATGGCTCATGGAGTGGCTGAAATTATGTGGCTAAACAATTTGTTGAGTGAGTTGGGTTTTCCAGTGGACAGGCCTATGATCCTATTCAGTCATAACAAAGCAGCCATAAACGTTGCTGCTAATCCAGTGCTACATGGTAGAACTGAACACATCGAAGTCGACAAACACTTTATCAAAGAAAAGGTTGTCACAGGGGAAGTGTGTACACGTTATGTTAGCTCTGAAGATCAACTTGCAGACATCTTTACAAAAGGACTACACCACTCACGACATCATGATTTATGTGACAAGTTGGGCATGATTGACATCTATGTCCCAACTTGAGAGGGAGTGTTAAAAGTTGTTATTTATCCAAGTATAGTACCGCAGGGGTACTATTGTAATTCTACCCTTTTATTTTTTAGTTGCTGTTGCCCTAGTATGTATAACAAAAAGCTGGCACCGCCAGTACACTTTTCAGCTCTCAAATCTTTCTCCTCTCTTCTCCTCTCTTCTCCTCTCTTTCTTTCTTCCTCTCTTCTTCTCTCCTACATCACATCACTGATAACAAGAGCTCTTCTGATCACTCTTGTTTGTTAGGCGATGGCCTTAGGGTATTACCATTCTTTTGTTGTATGTTGATTGTTGTTAGAATGATTTGAGGATTGTTTCTTCTGTTACAGTTATTCTTGCTGTCAGCTTATTTTAAGCTTTTGTTATTGTTTTATTAGGGTGTGCCACCAGGGGCAAACATGTAATTTCTTACTTTTTAATTTTAATTTCATTGTTATGAATTTAGAGCTGGTCGCCGGCGGCAAGAGTGTTGGCTCTCGAAATAGTCTTTCTCTCCCCTCCTCTTCTTCTTCCTTCTTCTCTCTTCTTCTCTTCTTCCTAAAAGAAAACATGGTATCAAAGCGACTTCCTGGGTGACAGGAGGATTCTTTGTTCTCAGAACCACATCTCTTCTCATTAGTTTTTTGATTTCCTGAACTGTGAAGTGAAAGAACTCAATTGGATTGGTCGGAATAGTTTGATTTTGTTTTCTCTGAGCTCTTCCTTGGTAGTACCACCAAAGAAACCCTATTTGGCGACAACTGATCTTGTGAAGACCGGATTTTGTTATGTTTAACCTTGTACAGGTGCTGTCCAGGAGTTGTGTGACTCCTTCGTGACAGGTATACGCTGTCCTTTTGTGGTGTGTGCCTTGTGTGGCTAATGATGATTGAAGATTGAATTTTTTTGTTCTATTAGTTTCTGGTAGTGTGTTTCAACAGTGATGTTCCATTATAGGAGGCAGATTGGTATGTGTTTTGTGCCCTACTTGTGTGTTGGGTGGTAGAAATAGGGTGGAGGCATATTTTTGGGTACATCAGTGGTTCTTTTTTGACTTGTAGAACCTGCTTAATATGGCAGCTGAAGATTCAGCTTCATCTGGGGTTACATCAACCCGTGATACAGCTGGTATGGGTGCTAGTAATATGTTTCTCCTGATGCCAATCACCCCTTTGAATGGTCTGAACTACCTAGAGTGGGCTAAAGGTGTGAAATTATATGTTACAGCCAGGGGAAAAGCTGGATACATAAATGGGAAAGTGAAAGAACCTAAGAATGAGACAGCTGAACATAATAGGTGGGACTAGGAGAACAGTATGGTGATGTCATTGCTCTTTGTAGCCATGGAATGAGGTGTAAAGAAGAATTTTATATGAGTAGAGACCACAAATGAGAAACGGGAACAAGCCAAAATAACCTATTCTGAGTAAAGACACTATGCTAAGATTTATCAGTTACAGGCTGAGTCCTCAACCTGTAAACAAGGTGACCGTAGTTTGTCAGCATAGTATTTAGCTCTTACCTCTGTTTGGAAAGTTGGATCACTACCAAACTGTAGAATGGAAGAATGATGATGATGCCAAAGCTTATAAGAAGTTAGTATCATAGTAGCGAGTCTTTGCCTTCCTATTGGGATTGAACCCTGTGTATGAGCCTCCAAGGGTTCAGATTTTGGGAAGTCGTAAGTTGCCCTCAGTTCAAGAGGTGTGTGCCTTGGTCCAATTTGAGGAAAGTAGACGAAGTGTAGTGGTTGTTACAAGTGAGGGGAGTAGCAGGTTGCATTAGCTGCAACAAGTGGCACTAATGTAGGAAGGAAGAGTGATGCCAAGAAAGTTGATGACAAGGACAAGTTATGGTGTACTCACTTTTGGCATTTAAGACATACTCGTGACACATATTGGGAACTCTTTGGGAAACCAAAGTGGGCTGTGAAAAAGGAAGAGCAATGTAAGTTGCAGGTTCAGAAGAAGTACAATGCAACAAATGTGGCAGCTCAAGATTCTCAGTGTACTGGTAATCCTGGTGCTACATGGAAATTGGGAACATTCCACGGGTTTTAACCTCAAGGAGGATATCATGAACTCCTTCTGTAATCATCTAGAATCATGTGGTAGGGCTTTATGTCAGATGGATAACTCGGTTACTGGTACCCCTTCTATTTCATTTGCACCTACATTAGGTAACGCGGCCTTTGCTTTCCATGTTTCCACTGCCACTGATTCCCCCTAGAATATTGGCTTAGGGGCCTCTAACCACATGACCGGTAAACTAAACCTTTTTTAGTCGTACAACCTTTTGTCCAGAAGAGGTAAAGTGAGACTTGCAGATGGATCATTCTCATCCATTGCAGGCTAGGGATCAATATCTCTTCCTCATAGCCTCTACCTTAATAATGTGTTGCATGTACCTAAACTCCTTATCAATTTGCTTTCCATTAGTAGTATAGAAGAAAAACAGTCATTGAGAATAGAGGATTGTTTAGAACAGATGCAGAAATCAAAAGAAAACAGCAGAAATCCTTCTTCTAAGGAAGAGAAGGTGAAGAAGAAGATGGCGACAATAAGGGTTCAAAAGAAGAGAGTTTCGAACCTTAATCTCTCCTCTTACCCCCTAACACTATTTTATTAAGTTAAACTTCAATAATTTACAAAGAGGCCCTTAGTTGGGCAAGAAATTAAAAGAACATAACATAGAAAGAATAGGCTCAGAATAAGGCCCATTACAGTAAAAAACATAAAAAATAAGAAAGGATAAACAGCCTATGGGCCATTTGGCCCATCTTCTCTACACTCTCCCTCAAGCTGAGCATAGATGTCAATCATGCCAAGCTTGCCAGTATCATGYTGAAGTTTCGCCTTGGGAATGCCCTTGGTGAGAAAATCTGCTAACTGTCCTTCAGAGATGATGAAAGGAAGACATACTTCACCCGAAACCACTCTTTCTCGAATGAA
>NW_010729126.1:1159049-1254235 GCF_000365185.1 Nelumbo nucifera
ATGGATGTTGATCACAAATTGGGTGATTGTGATGGTGAACCTCTAAAAGATGTGAAACAGTTTCAAAGACTAGTGGGAAGACTGCTTTACTTGTCTATGACACGTCCAGACATAGCTTATTCGGTTGGAGTTCTAAGTCAGTTCATGAATTCCCCTAAGACACCACATATGGAGATTACAGAAAGAAATTTCAGGTACTTAAAGAAGTATCCAAGAATTGGCTTTCTTTTCAATAAGCACAACCATCTGAAAGTGGAAGTCTATACAGATGCTGGTTGGGCAGGTGTTGTGGACAACAAGAAATCCATGAGTGGATATTGCACATTTGTGGGAGGAAATCTAGTGACATTGAGGAGTAAAAAACAGAATGTAGTTGCAAGGTCCAGTGTTGAAGCTAGGTATAGGGCTATGGAACATGGGGTGGCTAAAGTTCTTAGGTTGAAGCATTTACTAGGGGAGCTTGGGTTTCCTAGTTAACAGCCCTATGTCTCTCCACTGTGATAATAAGGCAGCCATAAACATTGCTACTAACCCCGTCTTACATGACAGGACAAAACACATTGAAGTGGACAAGCACTTCACAAGAGAGAAATTGGAAAAGGGTGCAATCTGCACTCCATATGTCAAATCCAAGGAGCAGTTGGCTGATGCTCTCACAAAGGGACTTCCATACTTGCAACATAATGAGCTCTGTGACAAGTTGGACATGATAGATAGATTCAGCCCAACTTGAGGGGGAGTATTGTTAGAATGATTTGAGGATTGTTTCTTCTGTTACAGTTATTCCTGCTATCAGTTCTAGAGTGCTGTAGCTTGTTTACAGCTTTTGTTATTGTTTTTTATTAGGGTGTGCTGCTAAGGGCAAATATGTAATTCCTTGCTTTTTAATTTAATCTCATTGTTATGAATATAGAGCTGGTCGCCTCAGCAAGAGTTTTGGCTCTCGAAATAGTCTTTCTCTTCCCTCTTCTTCTTCCTAGAAGAAAACATTGATGATATGCTATTAATTGGTAATGGTGATGAAGGTATTTATGAGTTGAAGTCCTTCATAATTCTTTCCACATGAAGGACCTGGGACCTCTCACCTATTTCTTGGGCCTAGAAGTCCATCGTAGTGATTGGGGATATTTTGTTTGTCAGTAGTAGAAATATGCTTCTGATTTTATTAAGCTTGTTGGCATCACTGATGAAAAGATGGGGGTTAATATTGTAATTAATTTTACCTTTCTTTTATTTCTATTTGTACACTACCTTGTACCCTATTGTACTTTATCATTCTTATAAGGACAGAATTGTCCATTAAACACACACTCACGCAAATACACATACACACATATATACTCTAGGCATGTGAGACATAGAACACACCCCACACCTATTCGACTGGAATTGACATGGTATCAGAGCAGGTTGCTCTTTGATTAGTTTCTTGCTTGATTGATACTCTCTATATATAGTAATCTCATCCCGCTACCGAGATTCACTGCATTCTTCAATTGGTGGAAGAGGGTTGTTTTGATCAACCCTACCTGCTGTTTAGACAATGTTACACAACCAATAAGAGAGATTTCTCTTGGGAGACTTCAAATCGAGGTCAAACTTCAGATTTGGTGTTGTATAGACTTGATCTTTCTTCCTTATAATATCTCTTTCTTTGGTTAAGATTTAAAGGAGTTTTGATCTTCTTCCTTGGGTGGTTGCTACTTACAATTTCCTTTTTAAAACTTCCATTCATTTGGACTCAAGTTTTGGGCTTAGCTTGCTTGTTCTAAGATCTTCAGTTATTCCCAATGATTTAATGACTTTTTTTAAGGTATTCTTCTTGCTTTTTGGTGGCTATTATTTGTTACTCTTGCTGTTTCCTTGGTTTCTTAGCTGAATGTGGGATCCAAAAGGAGTGATTTCATCTTTGTGAAGTTTGATGGAACAAAATATGCTCTCTGGAAATTCCATTTCCAATTTTTTGTTGAAGGAAAGGGTATGTGGGGTTATTTGGGTGGTGCCACAACCACCCTTGATGTTATGAATGCTAAAGGTTTGAAATAGTGGAAAATCAATAATACCCAAATAGTTCCCTAGATACTGAATTCAGTTATTGCTTTTTTTTTTAAATATATTTTGAAGGGCTACACAACCGCGGGGGGGTAGCCCATCCCCCAACCCAGGTGGGATTCGATCCCAAGTCTTTGCTACAACTAGGAGACCTTACCAACCTGCTGGTTGGAATCTTGCTTGAGTTCATTTATTGTTGATGTAGCTATTCCTGTGAGGGGTTTGAAACTGCTAAGGAAATAGACATATGAGGGGTCTGAAACTACCTAGAGAAGGTTTATCAACAGTTTTATGTCTACACAATATTAGATTGAAATGGACATATTCTCATACACCTAGAGGGAGAGAAAAAATCTAGGAGTACTATGCTGGATTTGTTAATCTGTGGACTATGAAATAGCATTTTGATCAAAGGAGAATCATGCATTTTCTTATACATCTTAGACCAGATTATGAGATGATAATGTCTAGCACTCTCATTAGGGAAAATGTGCCTATTTTGGACATTATATTGGATGAACTTCTAAGAGAAGAGTAGATTGTACACACAGTCCTCTCTTGATAGAAAGAAAGAACATTGCCTTAACATAGTGTTTCTAGTCACCAAACCAAAAGGTAAGGACTTTTCCAAGATTTGGTTCTATGAGTGGAATGAGTTCAGACATGTGGCTTCTCATTGTAAGGAAAAGAATATTTGCACCTACAGTAAACAACAAGGGTATATTATTACTAAATGCCCTATATGCCCCCCTCCCCCCCAAGAATGTAGTTGTAGAATCTTCATTTGATAGTACTCCTTCCTCAACTTTAGCTCAAATGGGGAATCTTTTGGCAATTTAACTAAGTAAAAAGACACAGAAACTTATGTCTTCATCCATTTCATTTGCCTTTTCGGCTACGGTCCTGCCTGGTAAGTCTTCTACCACTCGTTTCTCTCCTAACATAAGTGGATTAAAGATTCGGGTGCCTCAAATCATATGACTAGGGCCTTTTTTGGTCAGACTCCTAAACCCTACTCTTTTAATGACCAGATTGTCACTCTAGTGGTGAGTCAATGAAAATAGTTGGTTGGGATGATTTATTTCTTTCTACTTCCCAAAAGTCTTCTTTATTTCTTAGTGAACAACCAATCTTATATTTGTGGGACACTTTATTGATGATGGTAACTTGGTTTTGTTTTCTCGTAATGGTTGTGTTATATAGGACCAGCACATTTGGGAAGTGAAGGGGAAGGAGCATAGGCTTGAGAGGTTGTGTTAGAATGTTAGAGTGATGTTCGGCTGATAAGAGTTCTTATTAGCCCATTCTTATGTTTAACTTATTTTGTAACTGGGCTTGTGTTAATGGGCCTAATCCTGTTTAATGATTTAAGTCATCTGGGTGTCCCATCACTAATCAGGGGCATCCCAGTAATTTCTTGTACCTTGTACTATATTCATCTATAAATAAAGAACTGGTCGACTGGCTAGTACAGTTCGACATTTTCAGCATCTCTTCTTCTTCTCCTCTTCTCTGCTACTTCGACTACAGTGGTTCAGCTTTCAGGTTGTTTGCTCTTAAATTTAAGAGACCTTATGTTCTTTCAACTACTAGTGATGTTTTTGAATTTCCATTATAATAACATATGACATTTATAGCATAAAATTTTAGGCCATACACATGCTAAAATTTGGATCATTTATTTTCTTCTGGTTGCTTGCCTATTGTAACTTCTATTTTAAGAATATTAATAAATCTTGTAGAACTTGTGGTCTTAGCAAAAGTCATATTTTACCTTTTCCATCTTCTGAGCATACTACAATTCCTTTTCAAGTAATACATAGTGATCTTTTGTCGTCTCCTATTACATCTAGATTTAGCTATAGATATTTTGTCTTATTTATTGACGATTGTACTAGATACACCTAAGTTTGCTTTCTTCAGAAGAAATCAGAAGTACTTTCCACGTTTAGAACTTTCACACTATGGTGATGACCAACATAATGCCACCATTCGTATCTTATGCTTGGATTCAAGGGGGAATATTTTGATGGGGAAAATGGAGAGTTCTAGACCCATCTACTAAAGTAGTGTTCTATCCCAAAGATCTTGCCCAGGAACTCCTCAACAAAATGGAGTTGCTGAATGCAAGAACCGCCACATCTTGAGCATGGTGAGATCCCTTCTCCTTGACTCCCTTGTTCCTGTTATTCTTGGGTGGAGGTGACCAACATTTATGTGTTTCTCATTAACATCATTCCATCTTCAGTTCTTGGTAATCAATCACCATTCTATTGTCTTTTCCGTTGTTCACCAAACTATTCTATACTTCATGTCTTTGGTTGTATTTGTTTTGTGCATCTCATTCCCCATGAGCATGCTAAGCTTACTGCTTAATCGGCTATGCGTGCCTTTATAGGGTACAGTTCAGAACTCAATGGAAATAAATATTGATATTTTAATTCTCAATCTTGTGACATCAGAAATTTCTGTGATTAATGAATTAAATACACATCCTTAACAGAAGGCACCTCAACGTGTGAGATATGCATCTATGTACCTTCAAGAGGTATTAGACTATTAAGGTTGAACCTCAAGGTATAAGCCTGAATCTGCAAGTCTGATCTGTCTCAGGACAGTGTGAAGGTTCTGTGCTTTATTTTTTTATGTATATGTGTGCTAACTTGTACTACCTATATTAGGGTAATTTATTGTTTGTCTCTTGTTTTGTCATCATGCTGTACTTTATTTTTTACATGTCATTGAATTAATTATAAAGTTCTCATTATCCTTTTTGTTTTCACAGATGGACTCCTTTGATGGTTGCTCAATCATGGCATAGAGATTGGCTTGTGGGAATTCTAAGCAAACAGCCAGAGTGCCAGCCACAAATTCTTCCTTCACCATATCTATCTCTCCCCTTTATGAGCATTGTCAAAATTGCAAGGTATATTCTATTTTTTGCCTTTTTTTATTTAAAATTTATTTGAATTTATTAATTGTTTTTTATATTATGACTTCCACCATGAGTAATTTCTTTATCAGTATCCATCATGTATCTATTGAAGGTAGAATTTTGTCTCACTACTTTGTCTGCATTCCAAGAGTGCTCGCTAAGATTTTTAGCTCATTGGAGGGAGAAAATACATTTTCCTCTCTAACGTATAGAATAAACCAAGATTTCCAATGAAACATCTAGGTTAATTAGGAATACTGTGAGAAATGGGTTGCACATGAAAATTACTGGAGATTTGGAGGTGGAAAAAAAACTTGTTGGACGTCAGAAAATCCTACTAATCAGGATGTATAGGGGGATGAAAGGAAGATTTCGTTTTGAATTTTAGAATCTCAAAGGAATCATGGTTTTGGTTGCGTAAACACTTCGGGGAATGAAAATAAAAATGTAGTAGTAAGTGAAACTAACTAGGATTCGGGGTGGAATATGGGCAGGGCAATTAGGATAGTGACATTATTGGGATTACAGATCTCTTGAGGGAATTATGGAAGGATGTATCCATGTAAGCCTTTAGGTCATCTCCAATAAGGGATCAAGGAATGGATAATGATTCTTTTACTCAAGAGAATTAGAGAATGTGTTATATAGATCATCGAAGTAAATACCATAAGTGAACTTTTTAGTTCAAGAAACGGAATGCAAAATTTAAGATTAAAAGATTAAAAGCAGGAATTGTAAACTAAAAATAGAGGATAGGTTATTTTGATAATTTGTGTGAGAGAGGGACGAATGGTTGTTAAGAGTTAGCAGTTACATCAGCAATATTTTAACCAATTAAACATCACTCAGTTATTTGGATAGCTGATGAATACATTATTTCTATATAATATGGATGAACATATGGGTCATTTTAGAAAAAAAACTTCTTTACATTGCTTAGACTGCCTTATGGTTCACATTTAGTACATATCCTTACCATAGGATAAAGCAAAGAGCTTCAGTATAAGTATATATGCATATACTTGCATTTGTAGTACCACCCAGATGGCAAGACCTCCCTTGGCTGCCTAGGTTCCTAGGGGACACCACATTTACACACCAGTTATAGAGACACGATCAAGTACATTTCTTGAGGTGAAGCTCAGTTTATACAATATGTCATATCTTAGTTACATAGTTCAGTGTCTTTCACAGATTTGTAGTAGACAGAGAGGTTGGCCAAACCTATTCTACATTAGCTTTTACTTCCACTTGATTGCAAACTAGAAAAGAATGCTTAAAATCAAGATCAAGTACATTTCTTGAGGTGAAGCTCAGTTTATACAATTTGTCATATCTTAGTTACATAATTCAGTGTCTTTCACAGATTTGTAGTAGACAGAGAGGTTGGCCAAACCTATTCTACATTAGCTTTTACTTCCACTTGATGGCAAACTAGAAAAGATTGCTTAAAAGCAACTAAAGTAGGACCTATAATAATCATGGGGTTGAGAAGTCTGTTTGTCTTATGTCTCTTCAGAGTTGCAGCTGGCTGATGTTCTCACTAAAGGGGTGGCAAAGAACAAGCTTGAACATGATCTACGCGAGTTGGGAATGTGTGACGTGACATTCACTCCCAACTTGAGGGGGAGTGTTGAAGATTAATCAGTTTTATGATGTTTTTTGAGTAGATGTTTTATGTTAGTTGTTAGATAGGAGGTGGGGACCACAGTAGTTATGTGAGTCCAAATTTTATTATGTTATCTGAGTAGATGTTTTATGTTAGTTGTTAGATAGGAGGTGGGGACCACAGTAGTTATGTGAGTCCAAATTTTATTATGTTTTTGTGTCTTATATATGCTATTTTATGTCTTGCCGCCTGATGTAGCGTGATCTGGTCACTCCTAGCTTGCGGTGGCATGGCACCTAGCTGGCAACGGACAGTATCTGAGATGGAGAAGATAGTGAAGGATTCCCAGGGAGTTCGCCTGGCGGGAACACTCCGATGCTTAAGTTAGAACTCTGAGAGAGAACTGTAGAGAATAGTAAGAGAGCTAAGAGTGCAGATAGCGCGAAATCACCTTGTTCAAGTTACCTTTGTCCCTTGGGGATCGGGACCTTTATATACTGATGTTCTGTCAAATCGGGTGTAACCGCCTTTGATCCTCTGCTACAACCGTTATTTGCCAGGCTAATTCGATTGGGGCAGGTATCTGTCGCAGTGTACGGTCCTGTCGGTTGAGAGACGTTATGCAGAGCCGGCGTGTACCACGCCGCCTGATGTGAGACGTGGGTGCAGTCCTCTGGACTGGAAGGTGCTGCGCCATCAGACAAGAGACGTGGGAGCAGTCTGACAAGCACGGTCTTGTCGGGTAGGAAGCTTCCCGAAGACTTCGAGTTATTCAATAGCGAGCTCCCTTGTAGCGAACTCCTTTATAGCGAGCTCCAATAGCGAGCTGCCTTGAGCTGTAGCGAGCTGTCTTATGACGAGCTATTCTATTGGGGTTTCAGCGAGCTCATTACGCCGAGTTTTGGACAAGCTGTCATGCCGAGCTGTCACTTACACTGAGTCATGTCCACGTGTCACCTGGTTAGGAGGTCAGGTCAAATCACCCTCCATCACCGCCCTATAAGGGCATAGTTGTCTTTGTACTCTATTATTTTAAGTATAAATAATAAGTGAAGGGGGCGACCAGATTATTGCTCTCCTTTCTTTTCAACTTCTCTTCTTCTCTTCTTCTCCTTCTCTCTTCCTTTCTTCAAGAAACTCCTTTTATTTCATATTTTTTAATTCAGCAAGCTTTCTACTACAACAAAGGAGGTTTAGTTGCTGTTTTATATGGTTTTTATATGTGGTCCCATCTTTATTTTATTGTTTTTAGGCTGTTGTTTAGCTACTGTTATGCCAAGTTTTACTTTCTTATTGGTGATGTAATTTGGTCTTTATAACTTCTTTTATTGAAACATATAAATGGCAGGGGGGGGGGCGGAAGAAACGTAACATTCTGCTCTTTCTTTTCTCTCTGTTTAGATCTTCTCTTCCTCTCTTTTTCTGGATTGATCTCACACTAAACCTATGACTGTTATAGCAGCTATTTCAAGTTGGTATCAGAGCAGGTTTAGGTTTAGGTTGGGATCTCATGTATGCTTAACCCAGCTGGCTACATGAGACTCTACTAGGGCTGGAGTTTCAGATTTTTTTTGTCTGATTATTGGAGGTCAGTGGAGATTGATGCACTGTTCAAGCATTTTCTAAACTCTAGATTTTGCCCAGTGACTTGGAAGGATCAGAGATACTATTTTGGTTGAGGTTTAGGGGTTAAACCTCAGATTGAAGGTGGCACTTAGTGTTTTCTGGGTGGTTTTTTGTTTCTTCTAGAGATTGACAGCAGGAGGAAGGCTTTTAGAGGTTTCTGGAAATAGCAGCTGGAGTATTCTTGTCTTCTCCAAGTTCTTTCTAGGATTTTCTTTTGAGGAACAACCAGTTTTTGATTGACTATGAACTGTGAACATCTTGGTTACTGTAAAACCACATGATGATCCTTTTTTCTAATTGAAAGAAGTTGGGCCGTGTGATATCTTGCTTAGTTCAACGTGGAGAACATTGAGAATGAGTTCAAGTTCGTTGGGGAAGGACTTGTAGAGGCTGGTAGTGTGATTGGCAACAACTTTTTTCAGATTACTACAATTAAATTTGATGGAACAAATTATCTTTAGTGAGCTCAATCAGCCATGTTGGCCATTGGAGGAAGAGGTAAGTTGGGGTATGTAAATGGTGATACCCAGAAGCCATCCAAGGGAGATCTCTCCCATGCTAAATGGGTTCAAGAAAATTACCTAGTTATGACTTGGCTCTACAACTCAATGCAGCCTCATATCACTAGAAGCTATCTTTGGGAAAAGACAACTAGGCACATTTGGGATAATATAAAGGAAACTTATTCTAAGCCCCTTGATGTAGCTTATGAGCTGACAACTAAAGTAACAAATATGAAATAGGGGGAGAAACCTGTGTCAATTTACTTCTCAACTCTAAATTCCCTATAGCATGAAATTGATCACTTCGAGGCAATTGAATGGGAGAGCCAGAAGGATGCAGCAACTTATAACAAGTTGGTGGAAAGAAATAGGGTTTTTAAATTCCTAGCAAAGCTGAACTTTGAATATGATATTGTAAGAGAGAAACTTCTCACCAGGGAAATTGTTACTTTGTCCCAAGCCTACTTTCTGGTGCATAGCAAGGTGTCCAAGCCATGGCATACTCTTTAAGAATAATGGCCATATGTAGATAGAGGTGTACACTGATGCGGATTGGGCCAGATGTGTAGATGATGGGTGGTTTACCTCAGGGGGGTACTGTGCTTTTTTTGGAAGGAATCTGCTTTCATGGAGGAGTAAGAAACAAGATGTAGTTGCCCGATTAATTGCTGAGGCAGAATATAGATCCATGGCTCATGGAGTAGTTGAGGTATTATGGCTGAGATCCTTACTTGAGGAACTTGGAATTGAGTACGAAAAGTCCTTGGTGTTGTATTGTGACAATCAGGATGCCATTAATTTTGCCTAGAACTCAATACAACATGATAGGACAAAACATATTGAGGTGGATCGACACTTTATCGGGGAGAGAGTTGCCTCTCAAGAAGTGTGCTTGCCGTATATTGCCTTTCATATGCAATTTGCCAATCTCTTCACCAAAGCAATAAAGCCAAGATGGAGACAAATTGCAAGTTGGGAAATGCTGAATATCTTTTCCAACTTGAGGGGAGTGTAGAGATACAACCAAGGTTCAAAATATTGAGACGGGACGATATGCCGGTAGGGCGTATCGGTACTTTTTTAGGTTTTATTTAATTTTTTCGAAACCGGTTTAGAGGGGTCACTTTAAGGGCCGGCTACCCTCTGAACCAGTGTCTGACCCAATGCAACCAACCCTTGGAGCGGCGTATCGGGAAGCCATCGGCATGATACGTATTGATACTTTGAACCTTGGATACAACAAAGGAGCCTTAGTTGCTATTTTATATGTTTTTTATATGTGGTATCATCTTTATTTTATTGTTTTTAGGCTGTTGTTTAGCTGCTGTTATGTTAATTTTTTACTTTCTTATAGGCGATGGGGGTAATTTGGTCTTTACTTCTTTTTATTGAAAATATAAATGGCAATGGGGGAGGGGTGGCAGAAACATAACATCTGCTCTCTCTTTCCTCCTATTTCTCTTCTTCTTTTCCTTCCTTTCTCCCTGTTTTCTTCTTATCTTCCTCTCTATTTTTCTGGACTGATCTCACACTGACCCTAAGACTGTTACAACACTATTTCAAGTCCTCTCATCTTCTCCCCTCTTTCTTTACTTTCAAGAACCCTTCCTTTTACCTTTTCTTCACCTTTTAATCACTTATTTTATTTTCTATTGGTCCAAACAAAAAGGCAATGAAGTAAAAAAAGAAAGTTAAGAATAATTAGAAAGGTTTATTTATTTGGAGTGTCTTTGGTTTTTGGTGGTTACTCTTGGTTGGTTGTGTCTAGTGATCTGGTTTGTTTGTTGTCATTGATTAAAGAGCCTATAGTTTGGGTTTGCTGGTTGGCTGAAATGGTGGTTCATTTTGGTTTGGTTGTTGAGTTTGGTCTGTTTTCTCTGTTTCATTGAGTTGGAGTGTTGTTGGGGAAGATGGTTGTTTTTTCTGTTTTCTTTTTTGGTGACTTCTGGTCCTTTTTTTTTTAACTTCCTCCTTTAGTTTTAATAAATTTTATTTTACTACCAAAAATTAGCCAAAACATATTAAAAGTAACTAAATTGAACAAGAAGTTCCAAATAAATACAGTAAACCTGAAGATTCATATTACTAAAGGTTTTGAGTTTGGATAATATTAGCAGTACAATTATTTAGTCAAAATGTCAACTAAGATCAGACACTAATTAAGATTTTGGAAAATCTCTATGAATTTCTTATTTATAAGGTCTGCTTAGTGTAGATGTCTTACCACTTTGGAAAATCATTGAACCTAAGGTTAACTATTTATATCAGTATTTAATTTGGAGGTCAATAACTTGTTTGCCCATGTTATAATTATAAAAATATTCTGCTTCCCTAAAATTCTTTTTGTTGCAGGGAATGTGGATGGAGGAACAGTGACTCACTACCCACAGGTGTTGATCCATGTGTTGTTTGCCTAGAGAGAAAATGCGCAGTAGCTGTTGAAGGTTTGCTTCAGAAACATTAAAAAGTCACTTTTGAATATTTTGATATCGTTAAGGATGTAGGCTGAGGTAACCTCCTATAAATTAGAACCTCCAATGGTCAATGTTTGACTTTGACACATGAAGTGGGAATGTATGCCTATATGATGTAATATGAGACCTTATTTGGTTATATCTAATTAAGTTGAGACTTGAGAGGTAAAATATTAACCAACTAAATCTTATTTCCAAAACTATTTGTAATTCTCGCCTCCAAAATTCTCATAAATCTTCGCTAACTGTTTGTAGAATGTCATTGTGTTGTTCTTTTTGTATTCCTTTACTTTTAATGTCATTCATGATTCATCTATTCTTTTTGTAGATTGTTAACAAACCTATAAGAATGCATTTTATGCATCTAGGCAAAAGGTTTCCTATTTAAATTCTATTGCATTTGATTTCTATTTTTCATTAAATGCCACACATGTAAATGGAGTAAACATTTGCTAAAAGCTTATTGAGAATGGTTTCCTATTCTAGTTGCATGGCATTCAATTCTTGTGTGAGTTATTTAGAACTGTATAGGTGACAACAGGGTTGATTTGGTCCTTGCTTATGTTAGACTGCAAATCTTGATGCCATGCCACTCTGTATTGTAGGGCCATATATAATGTTAAAGAATAAGTCACCAGAAACTTTGCCTACCATGCATTTGGATCGTTCTTTTTTTTAATTTTTTGAAAGAGGTAAGGTATGAAATTATTTTAAAACAAAGAAGATACAAGGGCAAGAAGTGGCCCAAAGAGCCAAAATCACTTGGCCGTACAACGATAGAAACAACACACAAACCACTAAAGTGAACCAATAGATTAGCCTTACAAGAGAACCTTGTTAAACCCCCCCAAAAGATCCCCCAAAAAGGATTGGGCCTGCCCACCCCCCACCTGGGCTCAAAAGACTGAAAGCAAAGGCTGCAGACTTAAAAAGAAACCTTTCTTCTGTTGCCTCTCTTGCCTCTACCATGCAAACGGCAAGCATCTTTTCTTCCTTTGTTTACCACTACATCTCCACAGAATTATTCTAACTTGTTTGATTTCCTGCAACCTGGAAGGCTGTTTAAGCTGTCCAAAGATCATTCTGATTCAGAAGCATTCTCATACGCCATAAACTCTTGCTCTGCCATCACGATTTCACAAATAGACCGACGTACACCATGATCTGCCAGTCTAGCCTTCGAAAAGACCACAGGTGTTTTCTTCCCCATTAGGAAAAGAGACACCCAACAATTTACCAAAATTCATAAATTTGTCTAACTTCTCATTAGAGATTGGCATGTCACCACCTTTGTCAGCATCTATCATGGTGGTGTCCGCACAAGCTTGTTAATCAACAGAAGGGATGGGGGCCATGCACTCTCTTGCTTCTCGAGTGGAGCAGTCTGTTCCTTGCTGATTAACGCTTGCAAAAAATTTTGAAACTGGCTGGTGTATGTGAAACTTTGGATTGGCCTACAACATTTAGACCAAGAAGCTGGGCTTTATCCCTCTTAGGGCCCAAGTCATGTTTGAGCTGCTCCCAAATAAAGGTGAGTTTCCACATCCGGACTAGGCTGATCAATATTATGAAGCATATCATCAGTCTGGACTGGGCCTGAAGTCCAACCCTTGCCTCCCAAGCCGTTCCCTACCTCCTTGAATGTTGCCAGGTTCTATGCGTGCAATGGAAAGCCAAACAGGAGAACCCACCAGCAAGCATACTCTCCCACTTGACTGACCTCACTGGCACAGTGATCTCATCTCTGCAAAAATAAGTGGAGCCCATTAAAAGAATTTTTTCCGAAGTGTAGAGCTCCCAACACTTCCGACTTTGATGAGAAAATTACTAAAATCTTGTTTCCTTCAAGCCTCCTTACCAAAGGTCTTTCCAAACACCCCCAAACCTCTGCCCACCTTTCAACTTCACTGGTGTCTCGGCAGTGTTAACCAAAACACTCAATTGAGCAGCATTTCAGAAACAGTTCTTGATCAGACACACCAGACTTGCTAACTAACACATTGATCAAAGCTTCAAAGGCCACCTTCAGTCGAACATTGCCTTCCTTTACTACCCCAAGCTTGGTCATCATTTGAATCCTTCAACTTGTCTCATGTAGGTTCTGTCTCCAAAGGAGAGGAAGAAGAGCACAGTTGATGGTGCATGATTCTTATTGATGGTCTGGTTGAAAAAAAAATGATGTTATTGATGATCACAACCATGTCCAAATAAGAATGCAATTTTTGGTTAAATCTAATTTGGAGAGGTGGTCTAATATTTGAATAGTCTCAATGAATGACCTTAAAACAACCTAAGCAGTATTCTAATTTCTAAATTTTAATCATTTAATAAAAATTAACCATCAGATGTTAGAGATGCAGCAAAATATTACTAATTTAAGCCCAAGGAAACCTGTCTCAAGATGTTCTTCCCTACCCCCATGGTGGTTTTGCAACCCATTATCCAATCCCTCATTTATTAGGAGAATGAAAAAATATCATACTTGAAGTGATTCATTGAGTTGGAAATGTCATCCACGAGACATGAGTCAATGATGAATGGAGCATAAATTCGAACAAAAGACATGGTTCCATGCCCCTACTCTCTTCTATGCTGTCTGAAAATCTCCAGATCTGGATAATATGTAGTAAAGATACAACTAAAGGAACACGCTCTGTCTATTTCTCCCGAAGACCATTTGTTAGAAAGAGCATGCCAATTCAAAAGTTTGTCGGTACTGTATTAAGTTTTTTGAATTTTTTCTTTACTTATTCAAAAATTCTATTTTGTCCAACTCTATTTTGTTTTTAAGTGTAATACAATTAGAAGTTTTTGGTTTTCATGTTACTACTAACCAGGATGATCATACAAATTTACTTGTTATCACTCTACAGGTTGCAGTCACGAGTTCTGCACTCATTGTGCTTTGTACCTCTGTTCCACCAACAGCACATCAACTGCTGCTCATGGACCCCCAGGCTCAATTGCCTGCCCTCTTTGCCGACATGGGATAGTTTCATTCAACAAGCTTCCAGGTACCAGCCCGGTTATCAAAGAAATTGCACGAACAAACTTATCTTTGTCCTTATGTGCATGCTCTGGTGAACGGTTAGATCCCACAACGTCAACCCCAAACTTCAAGCCTGAGTTACATTGTACCTGTCTTTCGTCTTTAGAGTCATCCTCCTTCCGGACACTTGGCTGCCAAGGGTTCCCATCCATGAAACTAAACCCAAGCTTTTGCTTGGGAGCTCCAGACACTAGCCCTTCCTTAACTCCTTGTTCTGACAGGAGTATGCGGAACCACCTGGGCAGGTGTTCAAGATCCAGTTTGCAGCGACCAGATTCTCACAGTGAGAGTAGAAGGTCCTGGCTCTCTGCAGGCAATCAGTATGTTGCAACTGGTAGTGGAAGCTGAAATTTTATTGCTATTAAATTGCCATTTTAGTAAGGATGTTCGTTTATTATTTAAGAGGTTGGGAAGTGTTATTTATAATGGCATTTGCAAGTTTGTAAATAGAGCAACGTGTATTGATTACCATGTATAACAAAAGCAGAAAAAAGAAAAAAAGAAAAGAAAAGAAAATTCCCACGGACACTCGTCTTATTTGAACAATGAACATGGTATTGAGATGTTTGAACCTTTCCATGTTTTGAAGAATTTCTTTACCTGCTTTGTTGAAAGATGCTTCTCAATGAATTAGCCAATGGTTTGAACCAATGAACATCCCAAGTCAATGGTTCCTTAACTTCTCAAAGAATTAGCCAATGGTTTGAACCAATAAACATCCCAAGTCATCTTATTTGAACAATGAACAAGGTATTGAGATGTTTGAACCTTTCCATGTTTTCAAGAATGAGTTGTGGAACATGAGTTTTCAGAGTCAGAGCTCAACTATAGCCCATCATCATCTAAGCTTTGTTCCACTATGGTGTGGGCCATGAGCCACATGAATTCTGCTTCAGCATTACATTCTGTTCAGTGACATCCCAAGTCCTTTTCCCCCCTGCCTCTAGTTTTATGTAGATCTTACGGGCAGCCATCGAGCAATTTTATTAAAATAAGAAGAAAACTCATGGTCTATGTCCCCAGAATTCCTTTACCTGTTTTGTTGAAAAATGCTTCTCAATGAATTAGCCAATGGTTTTTCTTAAACAAAAAAATATGACAACAATTCCTAACGGCAACAATAGAAGGGAGGACACCACATAAACCAAAAAATATAACAGGAACAAACATCCTCAGAATCAGCATACAACTAGGGGTGTCAATTGGATGGGATTTGGTCCAATCCAACCCAGTTCAATATGGTTCATTACAGATGGATCAGGTTCAATCCAATATGATGAATATTCTGGACCATTTTGGATCAGTCTAGTTCAATGTTTGGACCGTTCAATCTGTTCAAATTAGTTTTAATTTAGATTGCTTCCAACCCAAATCTGATACATTGGCATGCGCACTTGTTCTCTTATCTTCTATCAATGGATTGGATATTGGTTCAACGGTTGGACCAGGTCCAATCCAATCCAATAAATACTTTGGACCATTAAGCTTGAATTGGTCCAATTCAATGTCACATTGGTTCGTGCAATCCATCTAAATTGATTTTGATTTAGACGGGTCCAACCCAAAATTGGTCCATTGACACCCTACATACCACAAAAGGTATTATAGTCCCCTTCAACTTTTCATAGATACTAGGTGTTGTAACCATGGTCTCCGTTTACAGGATTGGGGAAATTAGCTAAGCTTCCCCTTTGGTTTGGTAACTACTCTAATACCCCCTTGTATTCTGACCTCTTCCATTTATTTCTTCCCCTGCAATTTGCATGAAATTGAGGTGGCGTTTGGCAAGTTTCTTTATAGGTGTTTTGGGCTTCCGCAAGTTCAGAAGACTTGAAAAGGCCAAAGATATATACCAAAATTTGAGAAGCTTTAAATGAAGCTTTCCGGTCTTTCCATGTGATAAATATCCTTTAAATGCATTTTTAAAAGCACATAGAACCACTTGCCAAGCAATCTTTGTCTTTAAGGAAAAGAACTCATAAGCTCAATGAGCCTTTTGGCCATTTGGTATGCTAAAATGACTTTTTTGTTTGGGTTAGAATCTATCATATGGATGGCCGAACTATATTAGATGGCTGGGCAAATTTTCAAAAATTTTCTAACCCTTTCGGGAATTGATTTATCAGTGAATTTGAAAATTGAAAATTTCAGGTTAATTTTGCCCTGAACTAGATCCAATTTGAAATCAAATTGAAAGGAGATTATACTTGATATGGAGACCACAAATCACATTTCCCAAGGTGGAAGTTCACACCCAATAATAGTCCCAAAATTGGCCTCTAATTGAAGATTGCGTAGTGTACGGGAGAAACTGATTTAGTAACACTTGTTTCAACAATTCTTCTATCCAACTTGCTTGGATCGAGTGGGATGATTGAGCTTGATTTTATTCAACATTTTTCTTGTAAGAATCCAAAAGAAAACTGATCAAAATCAGTTCTTGAAAGTCCTACGTCAAAATAGGGTTTCTTGAGAAACAAGAGAGAAGAAGAGAGAGCAAGAATGTAAAGGGTTCAAGACTGGTTTGCCCTCTTCTCTTTTTATCTATTTATGAAGCAAGACTCCTAATCTAATTAGGAGGTGATCCAAAGCTGATTTGGATAAGAACCTTTCTTCTTGATAAGCATTCTTGAGAGGATAGGTGTTCTATACCTAGATCCATGCCCAGTTTCGACCCAAATCACATGACAACTTAAGTGTGTCATGTGACCACTTAACTAATCATATTAGTAATGGGCCTTAGGCCCATTTCTCTTAAAGGCTCACTTCCCTAAGTATTGCATGTCCACTTTGGGCCTGATATTGTATGACATGAGACCCCACAAAGGTTTAACACAAGTCCATGAGGGTCCGACCCCCACCTTTGATAGAGATTAGGCCGAATTCACTACTTATGGTAGTGAACCCCTGAGCCAATCAGCATAGGCTCAGTCTAGGCCCAACACTTATACTTAAATGATCATTGGATTTAGCCACCCTATGAAGACACAAGGATAATGGACTTATGTGGGACAAAGGCCATCAGGTAATCAACCTTGTAATGGTCTCTTACACTTAACCTCTAGGCCCATAATGATTAAAACACTGCCCGATAGGGAAAAACCTCTCCCCTAGTTACAGAGTGTAGTGTAACACTCTCTGCTCGGATGGATCCCAAGATTAAAACATTTAACAAACATTTTTTATAAAATAACAATATAATATATAAATATATTTTGCAAAACCAAATTTCAAACGCAGGTGAAATCCACTATCGATAGTTTAAATTTTCATCAGAGAGAGTGTAAACCCTGATATTCACTTTGTCCAATAAAGGGGCCGATCCAATCACCATGATCACCTACTCAGGTGATTTCCAAATTGCCCCAACATGCCCATGTATTTGACTCTTAATGAATCTCCTTGGTTGGCATATCAAAGACAGCTTAGTGCAACACCTAATGCAATACCATAATCAAGTCTGGGGTAAAGTATACATTTTTAGTTTTGCCCATCTATTTCCAAGGTCTAGGGCATAACTAGAAATTGGTCCGGGTTCAGTGTTTCTTCTAATCACTCATTACCTGTGCTTTGGGTCTAACCTTAGCAACTAAGACAAAATGCTCCAATTGTTTGGCATCACTCTAGTGTTCGTCTTGTTAGGATAAACTTCCTACATCTATCCAATGACTGAGAACATTCTAAACTAACATGAGTCTCATAAGTGTTCAATTTAAGGGGTAATATACAGAAAACATACCAATATAAACATGAAACAATAATGAACTTTATTCATTTACAAATTAATGTTCATGTACATTAATCTAATTGGAGGTAAGGACATACACTGTTTAACATTTTTAAAAAGACTTGCCAAATAACTACAACACCTAAGAAAACAACACCCCTACATGCAATGTTTAGAAACCCGAACAGACCAGTTGGTTGGACCGATTGAACCAAGCCCTTAGCCGATTTGGTCATAGCCTTAAAACCGCATTGGTAAAAAAACTAGACAAAACTGTTGACCCAGATAGTTGAACTGAAAAATCAGTAACCTGGTTCCAGTATGGTTTTCTAAAGGTCGTAATTTTGTGCTTAGATGTCCGATTAGGGTGGTCTTTTTTTTTATTTTAGGTACTTTTTGAGATCTACATGTTCCCAAGGCACCCCACTATTTTTTGCTAGAATATGCATTTTTTGGCCTCAAATCTTAATTTTATTATAAAAAATATATGTTATAGAAGAACCTTGGTTGAATCTTTTTTAGGTCGACACCCGGTCTCGTTCTTTGAACTTTGGCTACATGTTAGATTGGTGTGGATGGAGATGTTAAAATTACTATCTCCATTAAAACAGAAAAAATGCACTTTTGCGCTTACCAAGTACTTTGAAATACTTTTGTTAACTTCACTCTTTCTTTTAGATCTCTCTCGATGAGGTCGGCTTCAGTTCTTATAAGACGGTGCTCATACCATTTACATAATCTTTCACAATGGGAATATCATACATTGGGAATATCTCCATACTTATATTCTTTTGTTTTCATGGGTAGATATTCTCAATGCAAGGCTGTAAGGACTGTGTGAACAGTTTAAGCACCGTCTTATGAGCACTGAAGCCGAAATTCTCTCTCGATCTTGCTGGTGAAGCAAAAGTACTAGAGTTTCATTAGCTCATTTAGTGACAAGGAACATATTGAGCTACCAATGATTAATGGAGATGAAAGGAAGGAGTCTTAGAGCTTGGGATGCTCTTGTTGATATGTGGAGGATGTTGATCAGAACAAGGATGCTAGAGCACTATTGCCACGATAGCTGTTGTGGTGGCTAAGGCTGCTATGGCAGCAACTCACGTAGCCACAGTAAATTGATGAGTAGTGAGCACTCAAGAACTTCTGAGGGACCACATTATTTGGGAGGGAATTATAGCATCTCCATACACTATCTTGGCCCCATAAACCCAAGGAAACCTTGAACGTTCCATCTGTACCACACTAGAATGTTCATGGAATGGAGAATGTTCTACTCCCGCATTGTTAACACTACTCGTGATGGCCTAGGGATAACTGTTGGAGAATTCTAAGTTTATCATATTTCTCTTGGTAGTCCTATGTTTATCATAACTTCTAAAGAATTTTGTGTTTCTCTTACTTGAGTTTATCATGTAGTCTCCTTCAGTGTTGTACTCTATCACAAACTTGTTTAATAGTCTACATAAACTAATATAGGATCAGCTGATACTCACCACCAAATCCTAAAGTTTTTCTCTCTATTCTTTTATTGTTTCATTTTTTGTTTTAACTTGGTATCAGAGCTTTATGGTGACTGGTAAGGTAGCATTGAGTACAAGTGTTAGTGTGGCAGTCTTAAGTGGAACCTCTTCTATTCCCTCGATCTAGAATGTGATGTACTATCTACCAATCAAGTCAAGAAGCGACAATTATTTTATATGGCAAGCCCAGTTATTGCCCATTCTCCATCGTCACCATTTGATGGAATTGGTAGAAGGAAAGAAGAAGCCACCACCATAGGATATCTAGAACTCAAATGGTATAGGAACCATTCCAAATCTAGACTTTGAGAAGTGGGCAGATCTTGATCAACTAGTATTAAGCTGGCAAAGAGCTATTCCACTCACTCCAGATTGACAATTCTTATGTACAATGTGCAAAATCGATTGCAAACAACCTCTCTACTGTGTCTAAACTGGTATCAAAATTTGATCTTGTTCTTTTTATTATGGGTGGTCTTGGTAGTGAATATGAACCAGTTGTTACAGCTATTACTAATTGACCTAATGTTGACAGTCTTGGTATACAAGACATTCTTGGATCACTTCTCAACCATGAAACTTGTCCTTAGGAGCAATCTCATTATTTAAATGATACTTTTGTTAATGCTAATTTTGCTGGTACAAAAAATAAAAGTTATCAATAGAAAGGAAAACCTTCTCAACATTTTGTAGGGGTAGAGGTAGAGGTTGAGGACCCTTCTCGTTCAATCATCAATAATTTTACCAGCAAAATAATTTTAATAATCATCTATAATTTCTTGGTGACGGTCGTCTAAACAAAAATCCAGCATTAGCCTCTTAGATATGCAACAAGAATGGACACAATTCTCTACAGTGTCACAAAGCCAGGTATGTCTTTGGTGTTTAGAATGATAGTTCAACTAATGGTCCAAATACGCTTTATGGAGGTTTGAGCACTCATTATCCATTACTTTTCCTTTCAAAGATTTGGTATTCTACATTATTTTCTGGGTATTGAAGCAAAACTTACTTTTGTCGGGCTGTTTTTATCTCAACAAAGGTTTATTGCTGACCTACTATGCTGAATTTATTTTGATGGAGCCAAACTAATCTCCACTCCAATGGCGACTTCAGTTAAACTATCCAAGTTCTCTCTAGCATGCTCTTCCGGATCCTACTGAGTATTAGAGTGTCGTTGGTGCTTGTCAGTATGTCTTGTTAACGAGACTTGACATCTCCTTTGTAGTTAACAAGGTATGCCAATTTTTACATTGTCCAACTAAGGAGCATTGCAGCATACTAAAACGAATTCTTCGCTACCTAAAAGCTACTATTGAATTTGGTCTTCATTTTCATGCCTCTCCTGAGATTGTTTTAACTATTTATTCCGATGCCGATTGGGTAAGCTGCCGGTATGATAGATGGTCTATTGGAGGATACTCTGTTTATCTTAGCTCCAATCTTATTGCTTGGAATTCCAAGAAACAAGCCACCATAGCTTGCTCGAGTATAGAATCTGAGTTTCATGCTTTATTCAATTTTGTTATTGAATTGTTTTGGAACCAGTCTCTATTTACTTATTTGGGCTACTCCGTGTCACCTCTAATAGCTGGTGCGATAACATTGGTGCTACTTATTTAACTGGCAATCATATTTTCCATGCTTGCACGAAACATGTTGAAATTGATTATCATTTTCTTAGAGATTTATCTACTCGGGATGTGTTCACCAAGCCATTGTCATCCTCTCGTTTTGAGCTTCTTTGATCAAAACTTCACATCACCTCGTTCAACTTGAAGGGCGTGCTAACACTATACGAGATGGACTAGGACAACCATAGGAGAATTCTAAGTTTATCCTACTTCTCTTGGGAGTCCTATGTTTATTACAACTTTTGAAGAATTTTGTGTTTATCTTACTTGAGTTTATCATGTAATCTCCTTTAGTGTTGTACTCTATCACAAACTTGTTTAATAATCTATATAAATTAATCTAGGATCGGTTGATACTCATGACCACCGAATCCTAGAGTTTTTCTCTATTCTTTTATTGCTTTATTCTTGGGATCACCAAAAAGAGACTTGAGTGAGAATTGACCCAACAACTGATGAAAAGAGTGTCATGACTCTTCAAATAAATTGGAGAAACCTCGTTCAAATTCCAAACATATGCATAATAATTTTTATCTTTACTCTTTAGGCAGGAAGAACCGGAGCTTTCACTATATTGGAATTACCATCCAAAGACTCCACTATAACTCAGCATTAGATTCCAATTAAACCCTATCTCTTGACTAGTCCAGTCTTCTATTCTTCTAAATGAGGTTGGTAACAACTAGCACTAGTATCATTGTGGCATATATGCAAGGAGAGGACAGTTTACTCCAACTAAAAGCAACTGCTCAAGAATGAGCTTCTTTGGTGGGTATACATCGAGAACCCTAATTACATGACAAATACTGAATAATGAATCAGGAGTTAAAAGATCTCAAAATTGCACCCAAGCAGAGATCCCAGTTTGACAAGTGTAGTTCAACTAAGGGCCTGCTCGTTGTTTTTCTGGATTTTAAGAGCAAATATATACTTATCTGGTAGGTGGATAAATAACATTCTCGGTTGGGGGAGAGGAAGAAATTAACAACACTAGATGCAACAAATTTGCCCCTTTTAATATAATGGTTTTTTATAACTAAAATGGTCATTATCTTTTTTTACTTGGGAAATAAAAGAACATAATTAATTAACTTCCTTCTAAACTAACGGAGCCTATGAGGATTTTTGTTCACGGGTTTCGAGATTCAATGGTACTTTGGTTGAGGCCGGTTGGATAGACTCCCGTATTAATTGACTTTACTGGTGTTTGGTTGTATAATGAAAGAGGGAGATACATTGAAGGAGCTGTCATGTTGATGAGTTGATGAACTTGCACAAAGCAATGGAAACATCGGCAACTCATGGAAGGAGGCCCATTTGATCGCTTCATGCTTTTCTTCAGTTGCAACGACAGTGTAAGAGTTGAGAGTCGGTCCTAAGGACCGGTTTATAAATACAAATATGTACGGTACAAATACATAGGAAATAACATAAAATACAAGGTTTTACATTATACATATTTATATTTATACTCCTTCCAAACTGAACCTAATGGGGAAAGATAGATGGTCCATTCAATGACAATGCCTAAAACATACTGAAAATGGATTGGTCAGCTGTTAGGTGCATATGGTTTTATATATTTTGGATCACCATTTGATCTACTATCAACTTTCAACAGAGCAAAATTGCTATCTGTGTACAATTTTCAGAAAATTAATAAAGAAATAATAAATTCTGTTATTCCAAGTGGACATTTAAGGAAGAGGCCTGCAAGCAGAATGTTTACAATATGATTGAACACTCAATTAAATAGCAAGCTGCTAGTAACCACCCTTCCTCTTTCTCCCAGAATCTGCATTAAGAAGCCAATCACCTTTCTTGGGGTATTTCGATAAATCTAAACCCCACTATATATTGTTATCTATGGGAAAAATGGGGATTTTTAAATTCTAAAGAGGCTTAATCAATTGTTCCAAACCATACCTGAGGTTTTAGTATATTTTCCCTACAGGATGTCACAAGCCATTAATTGCTAAATGTCTTGACAAGTTTGTAACAATTACATCGATCAGTAGTGTACAGATTTGTTCACCTTAATTAGGAGGGGAAGGAAAAACTTCATTCAGTGGTATTTAGCCATTTACAATGGGAATTGAAGCGCCAAATGTGGTTGCTGAATTCTGATTAGAAAGAAATGCAACATTTACAAACAGGATAACCAGTGATCTCCAAATCAAAATTAAAATGACGTAGGCAACTTTACTATTCATGAGGTATTGGGAATCACACCCAAACGTGTGAAAACGGGTGGAAAACATAGATAGATAGATATATGTGCATTCAATTCGTCTAGAGAACAAAAATACCCATCATTCATTTTATTGATGATTTCATTGATATCTCCCTTTTGTTCTTACCTTAAGAAGGCAAGAAGGCAAAAGCAAATGAAAGAGCAGACTACAAATTAAATAACTAACATCACACAGCACAGTTCCGCTTGAACACAAAAAACAAAAAAACAAAAAGCTTAAATAATGTCGCCATTTACAGCTCTTGAGGGATAGACGTGGAAGATGAAGATGGGAGGTCTGGCAAGGACGCCAACAATTAGGATGGATGGAAGCGGGATAAAGGGCGGCCGATAAATTTTTTTTCACAAGAACAAGTCTTGCAAGGCCAAGAAAAAGATGCTCTGTGAAATAAAAGAGTGGAAAGAAAGAAAAGAAAGATAAGCTCAGAAAAGATAGCACCATTAGGCAGAACTCATTTCCTGTTTCTTCTTTCTCTTCTTCTTTACAACAACCCTAAACAAAGAAAATGAAATGTCTGGCTTCACAAAATAGAGCCCATTGTCATGGAAGCAAGAATAAGAAGACCACGACAAAGAACAAATGAAAGAGAGGGAGAGAAAAGCAGACATGTTGTGCTGTGGAAGTGTGAAGTGATAGAAATTGACAAGTAATGATCCTTGTTGAGGAGACACAAGGTTTATATAGGAAAGAGGATGTGAAGTAAATTAAAAAGCAAGAGATTGACATTCGAAATGGGAGTTTAATTTCCTGCACAAACAAAAAAGTAACCGATTAGTCCTAAATTGAACTGATGAAAGTAAACACAAAACGAGAAACAAAGTCTATAAATGGGGATCTGATTTGAGGGAAGGTGAGAGCAGAAAGTATAGATATAGCAGTGTGCCAGTGCAGTTATGAGACTTACCCATCTATGAGAACAGCATCCGTCACTGTAATCCTCCCTCTCTCGTCTATTACCTCTTCACTCACGCAATCCGATAAATGAAGCATTAATACTAATAAGAGTATCAAGTTTTGTGGAGAATAGTAAAGCAGAAGAAAGTGCAAAGGAGGAGGAGAAGAAGAAAGGTGAAAGACTGTATTTGCTACGGTGGTATGTCTCTTTCACCCTGTTGCAACATTTCTTTGACCATGTTGAAAAATCCTGACTTTTATAACAGGTTCTAAGAGCAATCTTACCCAAATTAAGATCTTTTTCTTTTTCGGTACTTGGTGCTTGACTACTTGTTATTAATGTATTACTTTAATAATTATTAGTGATTTAAAGTGAAACAGTACTGCAATAAATTAATAATAGTCCAAAGTTAATCAAGTTTCACCCTATTCAAGTGCTAACTTGCTAAGCCTGATTCATTGCTGCTAACTGATAATTCTATCTTTAGTTTTTATATTCAAATATGAATCAAGACTTTTCACCAAAGTAGGTAAACAAGAAAGATCAACGGCCATGTACATGCAGAAGCACCAACATTCAAATTGATGCAAATATCTCAGAGAAAAGATGACACCATGCAACAATGCAAGTGTCATGGCTCAAGACCCAAATAATGGTAAACACATGATCATCTATAAATAAAACCCATGATCATTAACATATGCAAATGGATGCATGGCCATAGCAGTCCCCCGAGTACTCTTCTCATGCATTATCCATGCAGGAAGAGGATGACTCATGGACACCCATATCTAATTTCAGTCTGTCAACAAAATCTTTCATTGGGTTTAGGGTGAGAGAAAACCCAAGAGAATTTGTTAAAATTAACCAACCTAAATCTTATCATTAGACCATTTCCTCCACTTTATTGTTAAACTTCTTATTATTATATTAGAAAGTAGGGATTTTATGTTTAAGTTTCTGTTACTGATGGTCCTGTTTTAATGAGAACTGAATCAAATCAACTGATAAGAGAAATTATTCCAAGTGGCAGAGAATCCTGTATTAGACGTGAAAAGATACCTTGCTAAACCACCCATTTATCTTATCTTCAATATTTTCTCCTGCAATCTTTATCTGACTACACTTTCATTATCACTACCTTTATGAAGTGACAACACATTGTCTATTCAACCTTTTTCTCTCTGTCTTGTACCGGCTGCCTACGTAAGACAAAGACGTCTAACACAAATTAAACAGTCACTGACTTCCCTGCGCGCATGTGTGTAGTTTAGCAGTTCTCTCTTATCAGAGTTGATTCCTACAGCCCCTCTTTTATCCTGCGCACCCTTGTGGATATTTATGTGCCTAAACATTTGCAGAGGTTTTGCCTGATAATTTTAGTCGTTGGGTCTTATATTCAACTAAAAACAAATGTTTAATTTGTGCTGCATCAGGGGATGCATGAGATAACGATGAGATGGGTCCGGTCCGACCCTGTTGGGTCAAATTGAAATTAAACTGGAAATTTATTTGAACAGTCCAATTTGTATAGGACATAAACATATAACAGGTAAGGGCTGAAGGAGCTGAATTGAATGACTTAATGCTTTGTCTGTTGGACTATAAATTAATTCAATAATGAAATACTCGATGGTACAGTAATCTACTTCAGCTTCAGCTGTTCAGGAACTCACAACGTTTTTGAAAACCTATTTATCAAAAGACAGATCAATAAGTCATTCAGTTCTTACCAACTGGTGACTTTCTTGTGACATTTATTCTTTGTAGTTGTATTAAAGTGGATTTGTCATTGGAGGCAGAATTGAATTGTCAATCGCAAGAATCTCTGGATGCTTTAGATGATTTTTTTTTTTCATCAGCGTTAGAATTTAAGAAAAAGGTCATAATAACTCATAAATTATGTTTCTTAGGGGGCATTCTGTTTTTGGATTTTGAGAGGGGGAAAGTTGGTCAATGGGATTTTGATTCTCATTGACCAAAAACTCATATTTATTTTTCAGATTTATGTGGGGACTGGTGAAAGTTTATTTTCTTGAGTATCACTTACCCGGGTAAGTAATACCCATCTTCTAGGTGGGTAAATTAAATTTCCCATCTATGAGAAAATTGCCAATACTTAGATGGAACAAAAATGTCCCTTTTAATAATGGAATTTTTATGGCTAAGATGGTCATTGCCTTATTTATATGGAAAAGAAAAGAACATGGGTAAATATAATTACCTGGGTAAGTCTTTTCCACCTGGATAAATAACTTACCGAAAAACGAACAGGAAATTAGTGGAATTTGAATTCTTTTTACGATGAGTCCATGTGAGTAGGAATGTCAATTTGTTTAATTGAGAGACCTAGATTATTCAAATCAGGAATAAACTGAAGTAGGACATTATAGATCCTTATCAGAATCAAACAAATGGTACTTCCAAGGAATTTAACATGCAACCATTTTAGCTAAGAAGAGATGGAATCACTAATAAATGTATCAAATGTTTAGATTCAGATCACACTTATCTACATTGGGGTGCTAAGGTCAGGGTTGACGGTGGTACCAACACAGTTATTGTTGAAGGTCCGGTTGTGTTGGAGAGGTCGGTGAATCTATATTGAATAGTCCGTTGAGCAGGTTTGGTGAATCAACAAGGTCAATAGTCAAATAACTTTTCAACGATTTTCAGTTCTTCCTCTATCAGAATGTGATGTGATTTAAGTGTTATAGAACAACCCTTATTTGTCCTATGGAAGGTATTTTTCTTTCTGGCCATGGTCACCTACATTTGAGAGTGTTCCTATTTTCTAAAACATACCTCAAATAGTGGAATGGGGTTTATGGTATGCCATTGCATTCTTGATCTTTGCTACCATTCAATTTCCTTTTGTTGGAGGTCCAAGGCCGGACCCTTTGAGGTTAGGGTGGTGGCAGTATTGTATAGGGTCCTACTTGGTTGTGGATAGAGGTCATCTTTCAAAGAGTCTGGATTTACTGATCACAAAATAATATTGCTGGTCACGTTTACCCAAGTGTGCATTGGGAATATTGATGATGAGATATTCTCAATGTACAACTGGATGAACATGGCCAGCAATGTATTGTGGTCAGTAGATCCAGATTCCTTTCCAAAGGCCAATGAAGTGTGCCATGCTAAAAGAAGTAAGGGTGGAGATGTTGCAAGGTATTGTTATTTGAGGTGGGATCTCGGTGGCTAGGGGTGAGTAAATGGGTAGTTTTTACCTGGAACCAAATGGAATCAACCTTGAACTAACCTTGTACCAACACTATCCAATCTATTACAGGGTAGGGTATGGATCCAAATTCTTGGAACTGAACCTTATCGAGGCTAGTTCCAGGGTCTAGTTTATCCTACCTGAACCAACCTGATAGCCTTGGTGGAACTAAACTTACCTTGAAATAAACTCCAAAATACTGTTGGAGGTCCAAGGCTTGACCCTTTGACGATAGGGTGGTGGTAATTTTGTAGAGGGTCCTAGTTGGTTGTGGATAGAGGTCCTTTTTCCAAAGAGTCTGGATCTACTAATCACAACGCATTGCTAGTCACTTTTACCTAGCCGTGCATCGGGAATATCGATGATATAAAGTATAAGATATTCCCAACGTGCGACTAGATGAATAGGGCCAGCAATGTGTTGTGGTCAGCAGATCTAGACTCCTTTCTCATTGAGATTTCTCAAACATTTTCAAGTGACTGAGCCTATAGCATATGTGTATCATATTACATTTGAATAATTTTATTTGTATCAGTTTTATGAGCCTATCAAGAGGCACTTATATTATTTGTGCTTTTCATTGTTTATCATCTTGTTTTATTAGTGTGTTCAAATGTGAACACCATCAATGGTCTAGTTGGCACCTATAAGCCTAACTCTTTAGGTTTGGTTGACACTTAGATTTTCAAAGGTCTTGTTGTAGCTTTTAAGTCCAATTGCATAAAGTCTTGTTGGCACTTAGAAGTTGAAATGTTATAAGGTCTTGTTGGCACCTAGAAGTCCATCTAATTTAGTAGAATTCTTATGAAGTTGCTTAAAGAGAGGATGTAGGCATGGGTTTAGCTAAACTTCTATAAATAATCTCCGTGTGCTTTACTTTATTGTAGTTGATTTTTCTTTACTAGTCTATTTATTTTTTAATTGCATCACACTGCACTACACGTATAACTTTCTATTCCATTAAGTTTTGCATTCAAATTTGTAGAAGGCATTAGTTGGGGAAATCCTTTAAAACCCATTTCATCCCCCTCTTGGGTTAGGCTAATTGGGCAATATGTGTATATATTATCTCCACTTTTCCCTATTACTCCTACCACACCTAAAACTCTTCGATCAATTCTAATCAATGGGGAATCCTTCGTGACAACTTATCTATGTGGAAACACAAAGAAAAGTTGTATGTGTTGATTGATAACACTTTAAGATCATGTGGCAACTCTTAGCCTAATGGCTTGTCAGGTTGTCACATTGTAAATAAAAAGATAGTTCTTTCCTTAGCTTTATTATATTACTTGTATTTTAGGATACTTCCATTACCATCACCATCCAATCTTCTCTTCTTGGGTACTTTTTCTAAACAAATTTAGGTTTCTATTAACAAGAGAAGAATTAATTAAACATATTCAGAGGAAAGTTCTATGGTACGTGTTGTATATGGATGATTGTTTTAATTGATGAAACTATGAATTATTAAAGGCAAGATTAAGCTTATGGACAAAATGCCTTAGAAACAAGAGGTTTTAAAATATGTGGGACTAAAAAAAATATGTGACATGTAAATTTAGAACAGGAGTGTAATCAAGATACACTTGGGATTGGAGACCAAGAAATAACTCAATATGAACATTTTTGGTACCTTAGTTTAATAATTCATAACAAGGGAAAGATTGAGGAGGATGTCGCACCTAAAGAATTAGAGCTTGATGGGACAAATGGAGAGGTGAATTTAGACTTTTATGTGATAAGCAAATATCACTTAGATTAAAAGGAAAATTCTATAAAACAGTTGTAAGGTTAGGTATGTTGCATGGAGTGAAGTATTGGGTAGTAAAGAAACATATCTAAATGAATATGACAGAAATGTGAATGTTAAGATGAATGAGTGGAAAAAACTAGAAATGATATATATAGGATTAGGAATGAAGTTATCTGTAAGAACTTAGGAGTAGCTCTAATAGGTGATAAAATGAAAGTTAGTAGACTAAGATGGCTTGGGCATGTCCATAGATGACCACCAATTGTGCTGGTTAGAAGAAGCGATTTGTTGCACATTGAAGGGGCTTAAAGATCTTAGAGTAGACTAAAAAGGGTATGGATAGAAGTAGTAAAAAATGGTTTAAGCAATAGCAATTTAATAGTGGATATGGCTTTAAATACAACAGATTGGCAAAACAAGATTCATGTAGCTGACCCTATATAGTTGGGATAAGGCATGCATGGATGATGATTGATCATGATGATAAACAAAAGGATATGAATAGGAGTACTCTTCATTTTCTTTCAAGACATGAGTAATATAAATAATTGTATTCTTCTTCTTGCTATTGAATATGTTAAAAAACTTGCAATTACTATTCTGAGTTTATCTCAATGAGCCTCTTGACTAAAAACTTCCATTGATTACTCACAATAAAGAAAAAAAAAAGTGAATTGTAGAGAATGAAAAGAGGAGTGGGAAGAAGAGATTTATACTTGGGTCAAATTGACCTTAGAAGGTTTGAACAGGGAAAAACTACTATTTCAATTCTTCTTCGATTTAAACGGTGGAGATTGAACTTAGATGACGCATCTTTGATTTGAATAGGGGAGGAATGGGAAATGAAAAAAAAAAAAAAAACGAAAAAAGGCCAAATGAAGAGAATAGGAACATCCTTTCTAAGAGTCCCTTTATTTATTGGCAGGTGTAAGAGCTCTCTTTGAGGAAAGGATCAACAAAACACAAAACAAAATTGATGGCCCAAAAGGTACGTAAGATCCTTTTGGCAAGTGGTAAAGTGGTTTTCCTGAAGCATGTTCTTCGGTCTATGCCTTTTTTTACACTCTTGCTGCTTTAGCCACTATAAATCTAATTGTGAAGAGGCTAGGGTCATGCTTTACTAATTTTGAGGAGATTTGAAGTGGGCTGTGAAAAGTCATTGGATTAAATTGGAGGATTTATGCTTGTATTTTGAGGAAGGGGGTATGGGCTTGAGGTTCTTGTATGCTGTTTGTAAAGCCATAAAGCTAAGACTTCTTTAGCAATTACAAACTAGAAATACGCCCTCATTGCAGTTTGTGAAGGATAAATATTGTGGTGTGGTGGCCCCCTTGTCTACTTCTAAATTAAGGGGATCAAAACAATGGAAGAAGGTTTGTTCTCTAAAGAATGTTTTTACTGAAAACAAAACTTCTATAAGCTTAGTTTGCTAGGAGTATAAATACAAATAATGTAAAACCTTGTATTTTGTATTATTTTGTATATATTTGCACCATACATATTTGTATTTATACTCCTTCCAAACTAAGCCGTAAGTACAAAATAGAGTTAAAATCAGCCTCCCACAAAATTGGCCCCCATAATGTCCCACAGCACATCCTAGCCGTGTATTAGGAACATCTCCTGATGATATACTAGAAGTGATGATGTCATCACCTGGAGATATTACCAATACATGGTGGGAATGTGCTGTGGGACGTTGTAGGGGGCAATCTTGTGGGGGGCTGATTTGATCTCTACAAAATAGGGGTAAAGTTTTAGTGGAAGGCAAACAATAGTGGGGAGTTCTCCCTTAGATATACTTGGAACGTGGATCAAAGAAGGCATGAATAGGTGGAATGGAAAAAATATATGTGGTGTAAGGCTCTTCTTCTAAAGGTTTTCTTTGTTCCTTTGGTAGCTTCTTAAAGGAAAGATTCTCAGTGTTGAAATTGTATAACAAATCTTTCCTTTTTGATCCAAATGCTCTTCTTACACATATGCTCATCTTGAATCGTTGACTCATTTGTTTAATAGAGGCACACTTGCATCTAAATTAAAGTTTGGACCTAGTTTTTAAATTTATTTAAAGGCCTAACTAATCAACATCAATCCATTAACCAACAGAGATATGCAGTTGGTTCTTGGCAATGTTGTGTGCCACTTCCAAACTGAGATTTATTGAGTTCACATCTCTGCCCCACAAGGGGCCGCCCCAAAACACCTCACAACACATCCCCGCCGTGTAGTGGAAACATCTCCCGATGATAATACCAGTCCCGATATATCATCATCGAAAGATGTTCCCAATACATGACAGGGATGTGCTGTGGGGCATTGTGGGGTGGAGATGTGATCTCAGATTTATTGGTTATTTGGTTCTACTTTCATTCTTTAGGAGGTTTGGAAAGAAAGGTGTGCTAAGAGGTATAATGGGTAACTGTCCACAAGCAATGAAGTCATGAATAGTGCTATTGATAACATGAGAGATTCCATGTATGGCTTTAAATCCCAACATCAATATGCTCTTATTCATAAAATGTATTTTGATGTTTGGGCCTTTATGAAGCACCATGTTTACAGCAAGAGAATGATAACAACTAAAAGGTTTAAACCCCTTGTTCATGGGTTTAAATTAAATATTGATGGTGCTGCTTGTAATGGTTCAAGTAGAAGAAATGGGGGTGGCACCATTAGAGATTCTCAAGCTGATTTATTACTAGCTTTTTCCAAGTTCTATAATGAGACTTCAAACACTCAAGCGGAAACAATAGCCCTATTAGAAGGCCTGAGATTATGTGATGAATTTGGGCTGTTTAGAATTTGGGTAAAGCTGGACTCTAAATATTTTGTCAACATGGTATATGGCAAGGTCTTAGTTCCTTGGTGTTTATAGGCCTGGTGGGGATACTGAATACTTGTGCAAAGGTGGCCGTTAAGATCAACCATGCTTATAGAGAGAATGCAATAGAGTGGTGGATGCATTGGCAAACTTTGCAAGTGATGCATGCCAAGATTGGATGTTTTGGCCAAGTGATAGCTTACCGAATTAGATTAAGAAAGTGTTAAGAAAAGATCAAGTGGAAATCCCTTGGATCCATGTTAAATGAGTTTAGTTTTCTTTGTTAGGGAATGGCTGGAGAGTTTAGGAGACTTTTGTTTCTTGGGCTTGGGGCAAGGTAGACTACACCCTCCCCTATATTTTGAATATGATTTCAGTCATTGATTAATAAAATTTTAAGGTGGTCACACATGCACCTGATGATGGAGTAAAGTTTGGGGTTCAAAGAAAAAAAAAAGAGGAAGAAAAGAGGAGAGAGCACAGGGTGGTGGAGAGGAGGAAGAAAAGAGAAGACAATTGGAGGTTTGCAATGAAAGGAGGAGTGGGCATAAAAGGCTTGTGGAGTGGAGGAAGAAAAGAGAAGTCACTTGGAGACTTACATTGAGAGGAGGAGAGGAAACAGGAGGTTTCGTGCATGATGCATTTTGGGCTCCAAACCTAATTAAGTGACAACCTCTTTTTGTTTGCCAAATTAAAATGGGGAATAAAATATCATTATAGAGGCATTAAAATCTGTCTTTACAATAAACCAAATAAAACTTTTGTGTTCAATGTTTTATAGAGGCATTTTGTTTTGATTGTCATTGGTCAAGACTCTCTAAATACATGTATTCTAGTAGTGTTATATTTATATATACTATTATAAAGAGGATATTTTCCTTGATTTTAGTGTAAGTCATAAAAGTTATATTTGAATATTATACACCGTCAACTTCATTTACTTGCATCACACATGCATAACATGTGCCCATCTATAATTTTTTTTATCTTATATGAAGATATGAAGATCGAGCCAAACCCAACTCCAATATTAACTTTTGAGTTGAGGCAAATTTGAACTTAGACATCTAACTCGAATCAAGCTCGAATTTAAACTCGAATCTCATTTGTTTTTGTTGAGTTAGCTAAACTCGAATTACCAGATATTCATTTGGGATCGGCTCGATTCCACCCTCCTATTGGATTCATTAAATATGTTGAGCCAATGATTGGCTTCTTGATAGATCTCCATTGGGGTAAGTACCATATGCTAAACCTGGTTAGTGGGGTTAAGGTGGTATCATGGTTTTTAAAATTAACCTGGAGACTGAATCGGTCAGGGGTCTGGTTACTGGGTCGAACGGGCCCGAATGGTCGGCCCGTTCTGACAAAAAATAATTTAAAAATTAAAAAAACAAAAACCGATCAAAACTATTCGAATGGTTAATTACCCAGGTCAGCGGTTTACTGACCAAAATCAATGATTTTGAGGAAACCGAAACCAGTCACCTAACCTGTTCCTGGTTTTCCCGGTCCAACCGTCCGGTCCAGGCTAATTTTGAAAACCATCGGTGGTATGAATACATTCAGAGTTCAATGACATTCCCAAATTTAAATATAGAGAGATAGTTTGTCAGTAGGTATAGCATTGACAATAGAGAATTCCAATGCAATAAACCAATTCACTAGACTACCAACAAGTCTCCCCATGTCTCCCTTATGGCCCAAAAATCCCCACTTATATTACACTTTTCAATGTTATGTTGAGGTGGTACGGATGCATACGGAGTTCAATAACATTCATAAATATAAATATAGAAAGACAATTTCTCAACAGGTCTAGCATTGGCTAATGGAGAATTCCAATGCAATAAACCTACTAGACTACCAGGGGCAAAGCCAAGGGGACCGAGGGGAGTCATGTCCCCCCATGGCCAAGAAATCCTCACTTATTACACTCTTCTATGTGCTATAGTGGTGTTAAGGTGATACGGATGCATAGGAAGTTTAGTGACGTCCATCCTGTACATCTCTCCTATTTCAGAAAGCTTCATTTTGGAGTTTCCCTTAACAATTAGGCATTTATTAACATTTTTGTTGATGTGATGTTTAATGATACTTATGTATCATAAACATTCTCATTAATTACTTTTCTCAATTTTACAACCACACAATTACAAAATGTTCAAGGTAAATGAAACCAAACACATAAAATACATACTCATTGGTTAATTTTGAATAACCATCGAGGCTGAGTAAGTGACGTCCTTGACTTTCTTTTGATTAGTAGAGAAACTAAGTTCAAATCCTAATTGTAATTACGCTATATTTATTTTGATAGAAAACAAAAGACATCTTGAAAGTTGAGGGAAAGCTACTTAAAGAATTTTGTGAAATTGCTTAAAAACATTCCCTCAATTTTCTTTCTGTTTTTCTATAGACAACCAAAGACAAGTCTTAAGTAGTTAAATTTTGGATATTCTAGATATTTGAAAAAACAACATCTGAAATATTCCATTAAACTATCATTTTTTTCATAAAAATGACAAAATTTTGTCAGAAGTGTAAGTTTCTGGACAAAACATACAATAAAATCCTGGATTTTCAAGAAAAGTTCTGAAAATTCATCAAAATAGTCCACCTGAAAATCTCAATATTTCACCTCTTTTGCAATAACTGAACCCAAAGCAAAATCTCAATATTGTCATAAGCATCATTTCTGATCTCTTTTAGTTGAAAGCTGAAAGCAAACTCTACCTAATTCGAGACTCGAGGTGGTCAAAAGTTTTCTGAGGCCGTCCAGTCCAGATGAGTGGCATCGTAAACTTGAGATTTCATCAAGCTCGTCGGCTGAGAAGTGGGACAACACGTTGAGACCCAGTCGGTTTATGATAAAAGTACAGTTTGGACTTAAAAATCAAGATTTCCCAGAAATGGGAGGATAAAATTTGTACTTTCTGAAGTCAGGTGAGGGAATAATTAATACACCCGAGACAATTGAAACAGAAGATTCCAAGCAATAAATTTTCTGTAGGATTTTACTTCAAAGTGGTACCTCTCACTCTCGCATGAGAGGTAATTTTCTAGCTACAGTATTGGAATCTGTTCAACATTCATTTTTGAAAAGTAGAATCCGTTCAACATTCGTACAGGAAGTGATTTGATTTATACCTCCTTTACGTAGCATGAATCCCAAACTTACGTAAGAAGTAAAATATTTATTTGATTTTTTGGTATTTAAATTTTTATTTGTTTATTGAAAATAAAAATTAAAAATAAAATATTTACTTTGATTTATACTTCTCAGTATGATTGTTTTGGTTCTCTGGGATAGACCCACATATATACATGGATTGCAACCTAACTTGACCCACATCCAACTTAAATCCATCCATATGATCCATTTAATATTTAAACCCCTATTAAAACGTTTTTTAAGTCCATGTTTGGTTTGAAGGAAAAGGTAGAAAAAGGATGGGAAAGATATCACAACCTGTACAAGGTTTGTAAAGGTTTTCTTGCCTTTCCTTTTCTTTCCCTACTTTTTCCTTCAAACCAAACATAATCTAAAAGAAAAAAGATAAACGACTGAGAATATATGTAAACAATTTTTTTCATGTAGTTGCCCATCGAAAGAAACAAAGAAACTTCATGATTTAGGACCTAAATGGATAGCCATAATCCAAACCTTAATTGACATAATGGGTTGTTCAACCAATACTCTATTCATTCTTTATTTTTTACTTGGGTAAGTAGGTTCTCTCGGGCAAGTATTTCTTAGAAAAAGCTTGTCTAGGTAAACAAGTTTCCAATGTTCTTGTCCAATACCAGTTACTCGGGTAAAAAGAGGTGAAAGAGAGAGAACAATTATCATCAGCTTCAAAGTTAGTTACCCACTTGGCAAGAGGATATCAGATACTCACATAATTGATATTCTTAGGCATTCTCATTTACTGTGAGATCTAATACAGCGACAAATGAACACGAGTATTATACCAACTTTACTAAAACGGGGCCTATAATGAATAGGTTTGGGTGGCTGCAAGTGGATGGTTCAGAAATTGCCACTCCCAGAAGAAAAATATCCCCTATTGCTGACTGAATGTATGGAACCCAGATTTTTTACTTATTCTCTATCCGGCCATTGTGTGAATTGTAACTATAAATCTCTCAATTCATAATAGAAATGTGTAGCTGCAATTCACGACGAATAAGAAAAGTGAGTAGGAAATCCAGTTTAGAATGCATGTATAAAATGATAATTCTCCTCTAAACCACCATATGAATTACTCTTTAATTTACACAACATTAACACTTCAAAGTTCATCATTAATTTACTTCTACACTCTCTTTGTAGTGATAAAGAAGTAAATTCAGAAATCAAATCAGAATGATTATTAGTTAGCGCTCCTCCAAAGACCAAACCCTCTGTTCTTTTCTTTTCCCAATATTACCAAATATATTTGCCACTTTTGAAATAAGTATTCACTTTGTCGTTTTGTCAAACACCTTTTTGCACCAATGAAAGAAGCTAATGGTCGCAACTAAAGATTAATTATGGCGTTACTCGTGAAAGAAGTATATATTCACCTTGTTCTTTGCCACCTTTCAGCTCTAAAAGAAGTTGCTATCAATGCCCTATGCTAGCTTTGATTTTATTATTCGGCCCGGAGGATCAACCTCTCTTTATGTTTATTTCTTGTTCTTCTGTAACATTAATAACGACCCAATGAGATTCTGTACATTACTGTTGGAAGAAAATGAAATTCTGACTCAATTAATTGTTCAATTATCTCATCAAACGTGTTGTCATTTTTTGAGTTGGCGATTGAAAAGACAACCAAATGCCCTCCGAACCAAGTTCCTGCTAGATCTCTCTTCAAATCTTGCAGCTCCCTTTTAATCTTCTCTCAACTATCAACAGTACAAAATTTGAAATGTTTTTGGTTGCACCAAAGGTAGCTTAAGGCTCCATGTAATGGGAAAAGTACTGCCCTTGCAAGGCATTCGGATGAGATGGAGATGAAATCATGTACGCGGGCTCGGATATCTATCAAGAACATGCTTTTAAAAAACGACTTATAAAACGGAATCATTCTAGCACTGATTATCAGATTGACGGTTTGACCACCTGATTTGAATGAATGACCGGTTTTAATAACAAAAATTAAAAATAATAAAAAATAAAAAGGGCCAAAACACCGTTCAACAGGTCGACTACCCAGATCAACGGGTCATTAATTGATTCAACAGTTTTTGGCCAAGGAATGTGTTTGGGGTAAAACGGAAACGATTGCCTAGATGGTTCTCGAGCCGAGTGGTCCAACTGCCCGGGTCAACGGCAGTTCGAAAGCTATGATCATGAGTGAATAAGCCAGTATTCACTACTGGTGAGGCCCACAGTGAATTTAGGTGTATTCAACTATTCACTCATGATAGGTAGCCCAGCCTGGTGTGCATGATTTTGTCTCCAGCCACTCCTATCTGCTCTGTAGGGAAGTTCACATCTATGCCCCACAGGGGATGCCCCACAATATCCCACAGCACATCCCTGCCGTGTATGGGAGCATCTCCCGATGATGACATCATCAGTTCTAGGACATCATCGGGAGATGCTCTTAATACACGGCAGAAATGTGGTGTGGGAAGTTGTGGGGCGCAGATCTGAACTCTTTGTAAGGGGACGTAATGTAGGTACTTACCAAGAGCTTGACTTACTCCATTTCAAACAAAGTAAACAAAAAAAGTAATAAATAACCCTTTTACCTGAAAAAAAGAAAAAGAAAAAAGAAGGCCGAAGTGTTAGCATTTTGAGAAAACATTGATGACTGAGATGCCCCAAATAAAGCAAAACTGAGATAAGAGAAGAAATTTTCAACATAGCCTTGTTACTCAATCTATTGGTCTCTTCCGAATCAACCTTATTTGATGTGTGTTTGTTGTTATTTCTTAGTTAGGAGGGCATTGTAATTGCCTTTTCCAATCCATGTAGAACCTCTCCAAACCACTGCTGTAATAGTCAAAGCACTTTGTTAGTTACATTCATCTTCGTTTTCATCGTTGATGCCGTTGCCTAGTTTCTTCCTTTTCTTCATCTTTTGTTTGCAATTTTCTTAAGGCTCAATTTGGAAGGAGTACAAATACAAATATGTACAGTACAAATATATACAAAATAATATAAAATATAAAATTTTACACTCTACATATTTGCATTTATACTCTTTTCAAACTGAGCCTAAAAACATTTTTGGGTTTTAAAAGGATCTAAACATCATGTGTGCAATCACATGAAAGAAGCATATAACGATGACTAGCAGAAGGGTATGAACAAGTAATAAAGGGGTGCAAGTCGGACAGATTGAACTGGGTTTAAGGTCAAATCTGGCCCAGTTCTAACATTTGGACGTAAGGCTTGAGCCTAAAGGTAGCCTAAGGTCGAACTTGTCCAATCTGTACTAGAATTTGATATAAATGGATTGGTCGATTGGGCTGGGCCAATTGCCTTGTATCTACAGTAATTTTACCCATCAAATAGGAATTTTGTATATGCCTAGCTTGAGGTCCAACATTCGTAACTAAGTCCGGGCTGGGTCGCTTTAGACTTGAGTTGAGACCACCCATTACATAGGATTATTGTATATAACTAACCTGTGGACCATAAATCCAAATTAGAATTGCGGGCTGGGTCGGTTTAGATTTGGGTTGGACCCAACTGAGTTCAACCAGTACGAAGTAATTGTCAGTTACCTTAGGGGAGCTTTTCCCTGCTTAATTTCAATCATTTTGAAAGGAGTGGCATGTGGTGTGAGATTCAGGTTGTTGATGGGTCTTGGGTATCCGGATCTCCTACATTGGTCCAAATTAATGAAATAAAATTAAAACATGGGATTTACATATTTAAGTTTAGTAGACAAGTTTAATGAGCAATATGAAGGCTAATGGAACTTGTCTAATAGGAGGGTCCATGGGGATCAGCAAAGTAATTGGAGAGGTTTACCATTATGGTATGTTTGGTTGCGGAGAAAGGAATGAGAAAGGAAGAATATTAGAGAGGTTTATCATTATGGTATGTTTGGTTGCGGAGAAAGGAATGAGAAAGGAAGAATATTTGATTTTCTAATTGTTAGTTTTGAAGGAAAAATTGGGAAAGGAAAATAGAGGCCTTTTGTGAGAAAATTTTTTCGAGCCAGCAACCCGGAGAGTGTCGTCTTCTTCTCAGACACCATCCAATGGTCATCTCACCGGTGTCATCTCCGGTGATTTTTTTTTTCGATAGGTAAGCTCAGATTTGGCCTCCTCTCATGATTTCCACCCATTATTGTATCATTTTTGTCTTCTTTCATTGAATGAATCCCCCTTCAAATCTTACTTTCGTTTACTACCATCCCTAGTCTTCTAGACCAGTTTTCGTTCACAAAAAATGATAGATCTATTGTTAGAGGTGTCATTCTTCCATGTTAACGGCCATTTCCGTTCATTTTAACATTTGAGCTCCAGATCTGGCTTCCAACTTCTAGCACTAAACATTAAAATGAACTCAAATCTACCATTTTTTTGTGTTGCTTTTATTTTTTATCTGTTTTAGGTTTGGTGTTTTGTTGGGTTGATAATATTGTTAATATTGATCTCAGACCTTCCTTATTTTCTGTTGATTTTAATTTTTGATTTGTTTTAGGTCATCCCAGGCAAGCCAAGAACATGATCTCAGACCTGCCTTATTTTCTTCAATTTAGGAAGTCAACCAAGAAATTGTTGAATGTTTGTAGATCCCTTGAGTCTTGTACAGAACATATTAAGAACAGTTTTTTATTAATTTTTAAGGTATTATATATTAATTTTAGAAGGTACACAAGTTGGACTTGGATCAAGTTTATAACAAGAGTATGAGTTCAATTAATTAAATTTTTGAGAGGTGTAACAAGGTACACAAAAGATTAATTTATTTTTATATTTCCTTTTCATTTATCACATGATCCATGGTCATCTTAGGATATAGAAATTTATGTTTCTTAGATATTTTTTTCTTTTTCCCTATCATGCCATGTCACCTCGTAAATAGGGTTGTGTTGTGGAGTTGGAGAAAACATGGATTTATCCATGTGGGATAAAACCAAACATGTTGCAAAATTTTCTCATTAACCAAACACTAGAAGCAGATTCTATAGGATAATAGGTCTCAGCAAACAAACACAAGATAACAAAAATGAGAAAATAAATTTTCCTTTCTCATCCCATCCTTTCCCATCCCATCCCATCCCTTCTCATCCCACTGTTTCTCGACAACCAAACGGACCATTAATATCATTCGTGGGAAAGAATAAAAGGATGGGTGGTAAACTAGGCCAAGAGAGACAAAACAATAGACTTATTGCCTCCGAAGCTGTTCACTCTGTGAAGAAGAAGAGAGGTAGATAGGTATGATTCTTTCATTCTAAAACTTGACCTTTCTAGGGTCCATAACAAATTAGAATGACCATTTTTATTAAAAGCACTTCAATTCGCAGGCTTCTAGGAGCATTTTTGCAACTTGATTACCTACTGTAAATTCATAGTATCTTTTTTCTATTCTATTGAGTAGTAATTCTTCAGCCTCTTTTCATCCATAAAGGGGACTAAGGTAGGGTTGCCCTTTGTCTCCTTATCTCTTTATATTGGCCATGGATGTATTATCATGCATGTTTCATATTAAGTTAGAGGCTCATGATTTGTAGTATTAGCTTTAGCAATGGTGGCTTCATAATGAATCATTTAATATTTGTAAATAATATCCTACTTTTTTTTTTTTGGCTGTAGTGATTTATGGTCTATTCTCTCATAATTTGGCATGTGGTCAGCCCAAAATCTTTTATACTATTCAGTACAAATACTATGAGGAGAGATAGATATCTTAAATTTATTAATGTGAATTTGATGTCAACATATGAAATATACCTTGGGTTCTACTTACAAGAATCCAAAGGTCTCAAGGATGAAAGTGAATTGTATGTTGATGGACAAAATCAAAAAATTCCCAGTGGGGTGGAATGAGTGATACCTCTCTCATGCAGGTACAATAATCATGTTGAAGAGAATAGTTTCATCAATTCTCAATTATTTTATGTCTAAAAGATTTTTTTCCTCTGATGTTTACAAAGTCATCACTAGATTGGCCAAAGGGATTTTTGGTGGAGTGCCTTAGGAAAATCACAAATTATGATATTATTCTAGAGATACATGATTTCAAACAATTATCTATGGGCCTCACTCCTACATTCCAAATATTTATCAAATGGGATTTCTTTATAGAATGTCACTCAAAATGACAGCTCTAGTTTTTGGGATAATATGTTAAAATGTAAGAATGATCTACGTTCTAGGTTATTATGGCTGGTATGTTCAGGATGGGACATAGATATGTTCAATGACCCATGGATTCCTCAATACAAATATCTACTTATGGTAGAAGCCCTACATAGTACTTCTTCCTTAACGGTGGGATAATTTATTGATACAAAGACAAACTCATTGAGTGTCATTGCTCTTCAACATTTTCTCACGGAGGATCAAGCTTGCACCATTCTTGAAATCCAAATTCCTCTATACTTCTTAGATTCTAACTGATCAATTAATTTGGAATTATATCCCTAGTGGAGGTTTAACAACATACATCAGGAGCTTACAAATTTTAAAGAGTGGAGAAGCCCAATCTTCCACTATATCATTTGCATTTAGAGTGGTGTCATGGATGACATTTTGGCGTGCCATGTACATTTTTCCACATGTTCATGTTTTTCACTAGAGATGCATTCAACAAAACAAACTATTTGAGTAAACGCAGAATTATCTCGCCACTCAAATAAGATTGATGACCTCTGCCCTCACTGCCACCAGACTTCTGAAACTACTAACATTTGTTTATCACATTTTAACACTCATGGGCAATATGGTTTGGAAGCTTTTTGGGTTTGTGAATTGATGTTGTCAAGGATCAAAATATCGAAATGTATATCGGGCCATATCGATCCGATATGTTTCATATCGGGGGCTTCCTGATATGCCCCTCCAAGGGGTGTTTTGGGGTTTTGATCGGTTCAAGGGGTGGACAGACCTTAAACCGGCCTCTCTGAACTGGATTAAAAAAAACTAAAAAACTAAAAAAAAAAGCCATTGATACTACCCGATATGCCTCTACCAGTATATGATCAGGCATATCAATATTTTGAACCTTGGATGTTTTTGGTGATTGTACTTCAAATGATTGGTTGACAAATTGGGCACAAGTATTGGACATCTTTGGGAGTGGTGTCCTATCGTTTTCTTGCAAAATGTGCTATTATCATGTGGTAAACAACAACATCAATCCAATCATATTCAATTCATTCCATTATCATTAGTGCTAATAATGCTCAGATTGATGAATTATAAAATCATATTCAATCATCCAATCTCACGCATGAACCCATAAATCAGTTGTTGCAGCCTTCCATTACCCCCAATGTTTGGTCCAAACCTCTAACAAATTAGTTGAAAGTAAACTTTGATGGAGTCGCCTCTGGCTCAAGTGTTGGAGTAGGCCTTGTAATCCATAATCTTCATGGTATGCTATTATTCTATAGAGCAAAGAAGCTTGCTAAATGCTTTGCAGTAGAAGCTGAATCCTTAGCTATTGTGGAGTGTATCAATTTTTCTATGGAGCTTCAACTTTTTGATGTAGTGTTTGAGGGAGATTCTTTAACTATTACACAAGCTTTGTTGGAGGAGAGCTTCGTTCCTCCTTAGCAAGTAGTTAGACAAGCTTTGTATAATGGGAGAGCAAGGTGGATTTGCTTGTGATGGACCAATAGAAACGATTGATGGAATAGGTGACTCACATGTTCGAATTCTTGTTAGCAAGATTAGATTAATTACACTCTTCATAGGAAAATCCATTATATCATTCTACAAATGTCATATCCTTTGGAACTTGGCTCAATATTTAGGGTGTAGAAGATGTCCTCAACAAATAGTTTTCTTGTGAACTCCCAACTAGTAGAGAGACCATGTAGTTAATCACTAATTCCAATAAGTGGATAAGGGACCAAAGTCTATCTTTGAACAAAGTGAAGTCAAAAACATGTTGGACACAACATTAAATGTCAGTACCCAATTTTTGATTGGTTCTTTCAACCTACGTCCTTATGCCCTCTTTTGAGACCTTAAAACTTGACAATATAATTGAACTAACCTGAGACTTGACCCCCTACATGAGTAAACATAAAAATTAACAAGAACAATGAGATCAACCATATATGATCATTAGGCTTAGGAAACTAGTTATAATTTAGTTACACATTAAATTTCATGACCAAACTCCAACAATCCATTGTTTATCATACCAACCCCCTATTTAACAGTCCCAATTTATGCAATGTTGAAACCTTAACCACATGAAATCAAATCCAACACATCAATTGCCTCAAAGATACTAAGACACGATCAACCCCCAAATTCCACCTTGAATCTATTATGATTAACCATAAAAATACCAAGATTCCATTTTGATGGTATTGGTTATTTCAAACTAGATAACCAAGATTAATGGATTATTTCTCATCTCTAAACTAGACACCTGACTCCTCATCTCAATCCATCCCATACACCAAATTACATCCTAAAATTCTATTGTTTGACCCACCATCAAGCCAAGATTCAATTTCAACAAATCTTATTAATTAGATAGAGGTCTCCAATATTTAAGCCATGTTTAATCAATCAAGCCTCACATCCATGTTCATAAGCCCAAAACCCCTAGTATGTCAAATTTCATGACCTAATGTATCCATATGACCGTTAAACAAGAAAAATTTCATTCCAAGCCTTCTTGTTGATTAATAAACCATAAGCTATAACCATGAATTGAATCAAATCTTTCAATCCACACCTTTGCTTAATTATCCAACTTTTTCATTAGATTCAAGACGTTTAAAAGTCCCTACCCATTAAATTTCATCCCAAAAGTCTCTCATTTAATCTACTATCAAGCCAAAATTTTGTTTCAGCAAATCTCATTGACTAGAATGTATCAAGCCATAGATATCCATCATCCAAACCTCACTTAACCATTCAAACCTCACCAATATGGTCAGCGACCCAAAAAACCCTAGTACGTCAATTTTCAAGATCCAATTCATCCACTTGACTATTAAACTAACGGGTTTGCCCTGATTGAAGCCGATATAATTTTATGGTGCATCCCCGTCCACCAATTCAACTGACTTTCTTGCTAATGAAGGATGACTTTTAGAGATATCAGCTTATGATATTCCCTATCTCATAACACTTACATTATCCATGAGGGCTAGGATTCTTGTGGTGTTTCTCTTTGAAGAGGAAACAAGAGAAGGGTCCATTAAAAGGAAATCATTCAATGATCCATGGACATCATGGAAATGATGTGCATTCGGCCATGATGGGCGTGGAGAGACACATAAGTCTTTTTCATTAGCAAGCACTTATGGTCCATGTACAAATCATATTCACATAGCACATTAAATACATAATTGATTAAAATCAAATTAAACCTTGTAAAACCCAAATCCATTTATATTAATACATGATCAACCCATTAATGGGCCCAATTATCAAATAATATTTATCTTGGTATATGAGCCTAATTGCAAAAACACAGTTCGCCCCATATAGCTATCCATGCTGACACGGGCTTAGCTTACTTTAATATGATATTAACTAGGTTATACAAGTATGAACCGAATTGGTCCATGTAATGGCCCATCAAACCTCTGGCCTAGATCCAAATTTGATCACTTAATCAGTGATCCAAGGGGTTGTTATTAGTCCCCAACCAACCATAGGTTTGGCCCATGTAAGTTGAGCAAATACTAAGTCAAATTAGCCTAGGGTTTGGTGCCCAAACCATGCATCAATCCACATATATTATGATCTGAAAATTGTTAGTTATGATTCACAATCATATTAGAAAATATACAACAATTTAACAAATTAAATAATTAGGGTTGATAGTGTGATGGTTCAATTTTATTTCGGACAAAAGCAAGAAGTCATCAAATAATTGCATGGTGCTCATAGATTTTGCCATTGTGAAAGAATTTGATCTCCATCACACTTTCAGCCCAAGAATTCAAGAATTTAATATAGAACAATTCTAAATAATACTGGGAAATATAAAAATTAATTTTTACATCATTGGGCCAAATTCTGAGAACAAATTTCTTAGTTTTTTCATGCTGATTAGGACAAATCGACTAGACTAATTCTCACCAATTTGATATTTCTTTCAAATCTGATTCGGTTCAGTTCAAGAATTGAACCATGATTTGATACCACTGTTAGAAGAATTAGAATCCATCATATGGATGGTTGAACCATGCTAGATGGCTGAGCGAAATCTCAAAAATTTTTCTTACTCTATTAGGGACTAATTTTCTTAATGAATTTGAAAATTGAATTTTCAAGATTGATCTTGCATTGAACCAGACCAAATTTGAAAGCAAATTGAAAGGTGATTATACCTAATATGGAGCACAAATCGCAACTCCCAAGGTGGAAGTTCATGCTCAATATTAGTCCCAAAATCGACCTCCAACTGAAAATGGCGCAGTGTACGGGAGAAATCAATTCAACAACTCTGATTTCAACAAATTTATATCCAATTAACTTGAATTGAGTGGAATGAGTGAGTTTGAATTCCTTCAATGTTTTTTCTTGCAAAAACACAAAAGAAAATAGATAGAGATCAGTTCTTAAAAATGCTAGGTCATGATGGGTTTCTTGAGAAACAAGAGACAAAAAGAGAGAGTAAGAATGTAAGGAAGTCAAGATTGCTTTGCCCTCTTCTCTCTTTATCTCTTTATGGAGCAAGACTCCTAATCTAATTAGGAGGTAATCCAAGTCTGATTTGGACCACAACCTTTCTTCTTGATAAGCATTATCCTCTTGAGAGGATAAGTGCTCCATACCCAGATCCATGCTCAGTTTTGACCCAAATCAAGTTGTCATGTGACCATTTAACTAATCATTTTAGTAATGGACCTTAGGCCCACTTCTCTTAAAGGCTCACATTCCAAAGTGTTGCATGGCCACTTTGGGCCTGATATTATATGGCATGGGACCCCACAAAGGTCTCACACAAGTCCATAAGGGTCAGGCCTCACCTCTGAAAGAGATTAGGCCGAATTCACTGCTTATTCACTGCTTAGTGCTATCAACCCCTGAACTAACCAGCATGGGCTCAATCTGGGCTTAGCCTTTACACGTAAATGATCCTTAGATTCAACCACCCTATGAAGATCCAAGAATATTGAACTTATATAAGATAAAACACATCAGGTAATCAGCTATGCATTTTACTCTTAATCCCCTATCTTCCCAACATGCCCAAACACAATGGTTTTATTTTTCTTGTTTGGGCTTGGACGAGATCCACGAGGACCACACCAGAGCATTCAATTCCTTTAATTTTGGGGTTGTCATAAAAGAGGAAATAATAATAACAAGAAGGAAATGAGAACAAAGAACAAATTAGTTAAGATCATCACAGGAGCACGAGAGGAAATGATTCCTCGAACACACGTTCACATATTAAGGAGAAACGAAATTCTGCTTCTTGACTTACTGCCCACATTACAGAATAAAGAAGAATCCATTATTGAGATGGGAAGGAGTGTTTATCATTAGTCTCCGTAGATCTCTAAAAGACTCTTGAGAACATCTACTTGCAATTCTAAAACGAGGATTTTCTCCATTGTAACCTGTAACAATGTTTCTTCCTCCATTTGCTCACTCACAGCAATTATCTTTCGGAGCTCCATGAACTTCTGTTTTGTAATGCACTGCCGCTTCCTTCGAAACCTTCGTGAAGGCATCTTTCTGCTGCTTCTTTAATTTGCTGCTCAATAATATCGTCCATGGCAACGAGGTATAAATAGGTAAACATAAACCAATTGCCTCTCGTTCGAGGAAAAGATTAATAGCCTGAACCTGAATATTAAGGGATAAGGAAAGTTACTATACGATGGTGATGGTTAAGCCCCTCTGAAGCATCTTTTCAAAAGGAAAAAAGTTGGTGATTGAGACTCTATCCAATCTAATATAATGTGAATGTACGATAAAACTATTATTGGTCGAACCACAAGGTCCACAACGTGTAGTTTGTCATCGACAGCAGGAGCTAGGACCACTCGTCTGATTGAATAGGGAAGATCCACTGAACCTCAATAGGTTTCCTGAGCGTCCAAAAACATATGTGATTTTTTTTTTTTTTTGAGAGAAAGCATTGTACACCCTACTTGCATTTGCAGAGCTGTAAATACTTTTGCTATTCATTCTGTAAATTTTGCAAATACCTGGTATGTTGGTATGCAATATTATCAATTACAGCTTAGACTTCTTTCGCTGTGCTTGAAATTTTGTTCTTACGTTGCAAGTTTCAAATTTTGTGCTTTCAAAGCTTAGAAGACAAAAGCATTACAGTGCAATTTATTATATTTATTAGTGGGGGCTTTGCGTAGGAAAATCAGCTATGTTGAAGATCAACGTGTGATTAACGTGAAACATGCCTTACCTACCTTAATTGATACAAGCGATGTCTCTTTGAGTCTTAAATGACAATGACCAAAGGATTTGGAGAAGAGAAAGTTTGTTTGGGAGAGGGAAATGGGAAAATGATAGTAAGAATGAGAACAACATGAAGGGTAAGAAGAAAAACAAGAACAACGGCAATAATAAATTAGATTTGGGAGAGAAGGTAAGATTTGTTTGAGATAAAAAAAAAAAGAAAGAAGAAAAACTCTTTTGAGAACTTTACATTTACATTTAATGCTTCCAAAGTTTCCATCTTTGTTATGGTGGTGAAATGGGAGATATGTTGACATGGCCAAAGGCTAAGAGTTCGATGATATGGCATAATGAAGGGCCAAGATAGGGTGAAGACAAATCCATATTGAACCTGACTTATTGTATTTATTTTTTATTATTTTAAAATTAAATTTAAATTGATTTTAAATTAATAATTTTTACTCTTATTAAATTTCAATTTGTTTAGTAAATTGTTATTGGTGTGTAATTTAAGTTATTATATTATAATAATTTTATTATTGTTTAAAAATAGTAAATTATTTTGAATTTTCCACCAACTTTCCTTTCTCAAAATCCAAAAAAAAAAGAAAACAAACGCCCCATAATAAAAGCTAGAAGTTATCAAGTTTATAATTCTTTTCCGGCCCTCATATGAATACTAGTTTATTGCTTGTTTGATGACGTCACTTGAACTTCTTCATTATATACAGAAATAATTAAGGGAGAAGTACGGATGCCGAATTCTGAATTCCAGCCCCCCCAAATACTAGCCCTCTCCCCCCTATAAACCACATCCTGACTGTGAATTGATGCCTATACTTTGGGGCTATAAAATTCTGATCTGGGCTGATTGGTCATTCTCCTAATAATTAATTTAAAGTTCTATATATACTAGTCAATTGGCATAAAAAAAGGCACAAAAAAAATTTTATTCTTGTCAATTTGTGTGGTAAAAGGAATGATTCGTTCTAGACCAAGAGTATATACAACCGATAATATGATTTGCAAGGAAAAGCGGTTATTGATTGGTAATAAAACACAAAAACAAAAAGAAAAAGAAAAAGAAAAAGAACGGCCATTTCATTTGATCATATATACTAGATTGTAGATTGTGGGAATCATCTTTAAAATTTCAATCACTCTTTAGCCACTCTAAGACAAAATTCGATCGAGATACCCAAAACCTGTACACTTGGACCACCAGCTCCAGCTACATAAACCCTAAAGCGTAACATCATGCAACCAATTTTGCTGGAAATACAAAGACCTCCCACCATCTGGTGTAGTATCTACTTGGGCAAGAAAATCTATTTCAATAGATAGACTTAATGATGGACATCGTTGAATGCAGAAAACAGTAGTGTTGTGGGGGGAATCCAAAGAATTTTGTTAGCTAGGAGCCAACCAGGTCAACTTGTGGAGGAACTATGGTCACTGCTGTTTTCGGTAGAATACAGAGAATGGTTAATGGGTGGTAAGTTTGACGACAAACAAGTAAAGGGTAGCACCCCGTATTGCAATCCATCTTGTGGTTTTGGAGGTATAATATTTGAAAAAAGCAGACGCATTGGGATCTGTTTCTCACACGGTTTCAGAGGCATATTTCACCGTGCATTGGAATATCTCCCATGAATAATAACATACAAATATGAGAGATGTTTGTAATGCATAGTCAGATGCCACTGTAAAGTTGGTGTGAAAAGCGATATTTCCACGAGCATTCTACGATACAATAATACATAAACCATGATTAACTTAGAGTAAAAACTCAGCCTGAGTTCTGAGTTTACATCTGCACCTCACAGCGCATCCACGTTGTATATTAGAAACATCTCTCGATCAGAGATGATGAAGTTATCATCTGAAAATGCTCTCAATACATGGCAAAGATGTACTGTCGCCGGATGTTGTGGGGGCGCATATAAGAACCGCCGAGTTCCTGCCATATACATGCATTCAATTCTAATCGTTCCCATCTCTTTTCTCTTTTCAAATAGATCCGTACAAGCGTATATTTAATTTGTTGTTAGTGGAGAAAATGGTTCAGCACTTCATAATGAAAGATAAATAGAGATTTGTGATGATTAGTGGGCCTTGTTGTATGAAAATCTCGTGGAGATCCCGCCAAACACCTAATCAACTGACCACAAGATATTTGATAAAAGAAACGTAGGACTAGTTGTCGGAAAGAAAACACTAAAACCTCGGTGTGATTCCCGTGGGTGGCTGGATCTGGTTACTTGTACGAATGGCAATTTTCTGCATTTGTCGGATCCTCGTGGGGGCTCTCCCTTAAAGGGATGGGGATAGATGGGGATAAGAGATGATTTTGCCCCTATGGGGATGAGGATGAGAATTTTTCATCTCTATTGGCGGTAGACCTGTTCATGGGCAGGGCCGGGCTTTTACTTTGTATTAATACAGATTTTTCTAAGGTTCAAGTCTGAGCCCGGTTCGGCCATTGGACCTACAATTTGGGCCCGAACATGGCCCTCATAAAAAGCTTGAAGCCTGGGCCTGAGCCTGAAGTTTAACCCATGTTGTTATTATTGCTGAAGCGGTTGAATAGAGATAGAGAGAGAATTTATAAAGAAAAAAAATAAAATATATATATATATTAAATTATAAATATTTATATTTCAATAAATATTATATTATTTATATATTTTATATAATATATTATGTATTTTATAAAATATATAATGCTGAATCGGGTCGGGCTTTTTTGACAAATCCCGAGCCCGGCCCAAAATACAGTCGGGCTTACTATGTTAGGCCCGAGGTCAGACCCACGGGCCTAATTACATGACCAAGCCCGACCGGGGTGCGAGTTGGGGCAGGCCGGGCCATCAGGCTACCCAACCCATGAACAGGTCTAATTGGCGGGGATGAGGTAGGGACGGAGAGAGCATTCCCCACTCCATGGGGACTTGATTCCAGCCTCATGGGGTCCTTGCTAATATACATGTATATATGTATGCACATATATCTATGCATGTATGTATATTAATATTTTTAAAAGAAAATTCCACATTAGTATCTTAAACTTTAGGATAGTTTCAAGTTAGTACCTGAACTTCAAAATGTGCTACTGTAGTTCTTAATATTTTAAAAATTGTTAAGTTCGTCCATGTCATTAGTACTCCATCCGTTATATCAGTTACGTGATGACATGTGAAAATTAAAAATTTTCAAAATATCAAAACTACCCTTTAAGTAATTCGTAGACCATTTTACCCTTTTTCAGATCAATTTAAAATTTGGGAAATGTAGGATCCGTTGCTTGAAGATTCGAATATGTTTGAACGACAAAAATTAGGTGCCTGCAATTGCATGTTCGTCCAAGCTACATCGATTGAGATAGGATCTGCTCCTCACAAATTGTGCCTCACACTGATCTCACAAGACATATTAGTCATGCACCTTGAATGTCTCCTACTTGTAAATTTTTAATTCATGGGGAGACGTTCTAGATGCACGGCTGGTATATGCTGTGAGGTGTGCCCTATGAGGAGTAAATCTGAGCTCACATCAATCGAAGAATGTTGGAACGACCAACAAACCTTTCCTCATTTATATTTTCATTCCACAGACGTACTGCACCAACTCGTTGAACTAGTGCACATCAGTCCCAATAAGAACCATTGAGGACACAAACGGAGGGAGAGTTGTGTTCACTTGGTACAAGGGAAAGGCTGGGTCCAGCATAACATGAATGCCTGGCAAGGTCAGGGGCACTGTGAACTGCCCAATAGTTATAGAGGGAACCTCAAGATGTACTACAGGCTAGTCCTGCCCCCCTTGTGACTAAGTTTCTAACAAGAGCGTTGCTTGAAGATGCCACTTGGAGAAATGGATGTGAGAGCACGACTTTGTACAATGTTCTCAAAGACGATGCCAATTGATGGTGTGAGATCTGGTTGCTCTCTGTTGAAGGTGACACGGATGTCAAGCTGGCTAATTCGTCGGGTCGACCTACAAAGAGATGATATATGAGGGCCTGGACTACTTTACCCAGGATGGGCACTCTAATGCTTAAGTTAGCGAGCTGGAGTTTTAGGAGAGAGCTAGAGAACAAAATTAGCTAGTTTGAGAGTTGAATTATGTGTACCTTCTCTGAGGAAGGGGGCACCTTTATATAGGTGTAAGGAGCCGGGAGCTTTCTGTAACGTGGCTAAGATTCCAAGGAAATCACTCCCGCCAAGTCCAGAGGAAATCTCTCGGCCAGATATGTTATCCTTACAGAGGGATAGGGTCAACTCCGATGCGGATGATGCAAATAGTCAGGCCTAACGATCGAGTGTTATGATCCCGGAGAAGTTAGAGGCAATAACTCGCTCAAAGGGGGAGATCCAGTAGGTCATCAGTTGGATTCAGGTCAGGTTGGCAAAAGTAGGTCGCCTCTCATGTTGACCTGTCTTGACAGGACCGGGGTAGTCCGATGGAAGGAGGTCGCATCATACACTAACTCGAGATCCCATCTAGTTGTCTGTAGTTCGACCTACCAAGGTGGCCCCGAGGTTATTGAAATATCCAAAGTGATCCGCATATGTGGTGCCAAGGTGTTGGCCAGCTATTCTGAGATGCCAGGTGTCATGATATCATTGAAAGACCAAATTACCCCTCATTAGAGGTTAAATCTCAAGAGGAACAAGAAAAGAATAGGATAGATAGTGACAAAGAAGTTACGCAGTTTGTGATTAAGTTTGCGAGCTGATGAGGCTTTTAGGATTGGTGGTTTGCTTGGAAGTAGAAAATTGAGAAGACTCATTGACGACTATGTGGGTGCTTCAGTTAAAGTGGGCCTAAGGGGTAAGAAGGCTGTGAGGGGAAGAGGTAAGGTCCTGATGTTGCGTGCTGGGCTGAGGCCTGAGGCAGGAAGGTTTTGTTTTTGGGCTTTTTGTGACTCTGAGATCTCGTGGGTTTTATTTTGGTTGTCCCTGGACATTTCTGTTTCTGGGCTGGCCTTTCTATGCCCAATTATACTTGCTTATTTTTAATACATTTTTTTCTCTTTAACTCTTAAAAAAATCTAAATCTAAATGTTTCTGGTTTTTAATGTTTATTTGATAAACGCTGAAATTAAACAATGGTTTCATGTACAATAACACCAACACCTATGTGATACTAATGTAACAACGTTTTTTCAATAAACTCTCACAGAATCAAACATAACCTTGGACAACTACATCCTGAATAAATACATTCCTTTAACATCATATAAACACTGTTTCCCATCCAAGGATTCATGGTGCACATGTTACTATGCAAATGAATTATTTGCCGACTTGTGTTACCAAAACCAAAACTGGAATGCAATCACTATAGCAACTTGGCCACTTGAGGCTGCAGCTACAATCACTATTAGTTTCTGGATTACAGAATTGTCCATCATCGAGTCCATTGAATTAAATGTCGCTTCCAGAAAACTCTAGGGTTCAAGTATCTGGCCTATATAGTGCTAGAAAATCTGTTATATTCCATATCGCATCACCTTCTTGCGACTCAAGCTCTGCTACAAGCAAAGACATCGCTATCAAAACCCAATCAGGTAAAAAAGTATGGCTTCTATCGGTTAATCGGTGTATATCTGTTAGCAGTACTCGATTGTTGATATGTTTATTTTTGGTCAGCTTTTGTGGATGTTTGAGTAAGAAAATATGTCAGTCTCTATATGGATCGCTAATGTGTTTGTAAAATTGACAGACTGAATAGGAATTTATAGCACACAGAAGCATGCAAAATATACAATGCTACACACACAAAACAACTTTTCTGTTCTAAAGGCCATGTTTGGGAGTGTGTAAATTAAAAACAAGTGTTTATTCGAATAGGGACTTTTTTGCATTTGGCACCCAATTTTTCATTTGGTGTTTGATAGTTTTTTTCTCTAATAAGCACTTAAATAAGCATTTGTGATTATTTTGTTCTTCATTTTCTTTCAAATTTTGAAAATATATCCTTGAAAGCACTTTTATTAAATTACTTTTATAAAAACATTTTTATGAAAGTATTTTTATAAAAGCACTTTGATAAAAGTACTTTTACGAAAGCATTTTTGTGGAAGTACTTTTATAAAGTGCTTTCATAAAAGTGATTTCGTAAGGGTACTTTCTTAGAAGTGCTTTCGTAAAAGTGCTTTCATAAAAATACTTTCATAAAAGTACTTTTATAAAAGTGCTTTTGTAAAAGTACTTTTGTAAAATTCAATTAGGGATAATTTTATAAGTGGTATTTTAAAATTCTACTAAGGATAATTTTGGAAGAAAAAAAAAACTGAAAAAGTGTTTATTGTATAAGCACTTAAAAAAACTGAAAATTTGGACTTAAAAAATAAGCATTTATTTTGAACTTATTTCCTAAATACCAATAAGTGATTAATGACTCAAATAAACACTTATTTTTACGCATTCCCAAACATGGCCAAAGTCCCTTCATAACATATTCTTAGTTGTTGAAGCTCAAGCGGCTTTTGCTGCCCCATCTGTTTTGCTAATGAGGTGGGCGTGTCTGATATTATTGTTGAGGGTGATCCGCTGATGTTCTATTGGTGATTAAGATTTAAGAGTTGGTTGAATTCTGCTTCTCCCATTTCTTGGAGAATCAGACACATCACTGAAGATTTTCCCTCAAAGCTCGGTGAGATGGGTTCCTAGGGAAGCCAATCAAGCAACGCATAAATTGGAGAAATATACTCTCCGGATTCCAAATTGTTTCACTTAGTCTTTTACTCCATTTTTTTTCTTGATGAAGCCCTTGTTCTTGATTGTAATTCCGTCATCCTTTTGACAGACAGGTTGCCTTCAAAAAATTTACCATAGTAACTGAATAATAATCCCAGTAAGTTTGGACCAATGTGATAGAAAATGAAGACTACCACAAGAATCCAATCAGAATTCAATGGAGTCTTCATTGTTGAAAACAAGTGGCCCTACATTCCTGCTGTTAAAAGCAAACTAGATGTTGTGGACCCTGAGGTTACACAATAAGAGTCCTACCTTAGATTTCTAACATCAATGATTGGGAGGAGAGTCTCAATCATATAACTTTTGCATTGTCTACTTTGACGAATAAAGCTAGCCCTTGTTATTTTGAACAGGGCAGATGCATTAGATTATTATTAATTATTTGTTAGAGTAAAACCCATTCACCTAATAGCTCCTTGAATATACCCCTTGTTATTAAGAAGGGTATATATACATGTGTTAGAGAGTAACTCCGTGAATGGGCCGCGATTTTAATTATTCTCTAACAAAAGCCCATTAGGCTTGATGCATGTATAGGCACAGGTTCATAGATATCTTATTGTGCTCAAACTTAATTAATTATAATGAAGATGATGAAAATTGAACATTAGACAATTTGGTTAAACAGGTTTTGATACAAATATAAAGGAATTGTTCAACTTAAAAACTTAATTGAATGAATTGTTATTATTCTCTATTATTATTATATATCTTTGTTTCCAGAATTACATATTATATATCACAAGAGAAAAAGGAGTGGTGACAGAGTAGAGTGAACATGAGATCCACTGACGTTACCAATGCAAAGAGCCAGCAGTTATGCTATGACTTCATACTGTGGGCGATGCTGAGTGACCATCTAAGCTATTGGGTCATTGGCAGGAAGCTACAATATTGAATCTGTGTGTATATATATCAACTGTACATAGAGAGAAGAAAACAAATTAAACAGTAGAGTTCTTATTTAGCCACAATTAATACAAGGGTAAAATGCAAAAACCTCTCCTGAAGTTTCTGACAATCATAAAAAGTTTTTCTATAATTTTATTTTAGCAACCTTTATTTTTGACAAAATTAACAAATACGGAAAATGTTAAAAGAGATGGTCATTTTTCTCAAAATACCTATTTTACCTTTCTCGAACACTATTCATCTTCTTCCCTCTTCAAACCCAGTAACAGAGGCAGTGGCGACACCCCTCTAAATCCGATTCCTTGTTCTTCCCCTTTTGTGCTTTCTTTGTCCCATTTCTGCCACTGCAACCACTTGCAGCATTGGCCATGTTCCGTTGGCCACTTGTTTGAATGCAGTATATGCATGGAAATGGCAAAGGACCCAGTCTCTATCTGTGTGGCTGCGCGTTTACTCCGACGAAAACGAATGCCAAATCTGCAAAGGAGAGGTCCAGGATTCCGACGTTATACCGATTTGTGGACATGGGAACAGTTCCAGCAGCGAGGACCAAACGACAGAAAAAGCATTGGAATCGGGAGTGAGGATCCCTCCAAGGCCCCATAGACATCGTTTCGAATCGGCGAGGCAGAGGTCTGATAGGGAGATATCAATGCTTGAGATCCAGCAAGTGTTCAGAGGAATTGGCCATGGATCTGCTCCACCGCATTCGCCCTTTGGCCGCAACGGCCAGGATTCGGTCGGCTGCCTCGCGTACATCTCGGCCAAGAAGAGGAACCTCCGAGGAAGAGTCCAATGCCGGAGATTGATTCCGGCGCACTTGACGCAGAGCTCCTTGAAGCTTCGAGGAGTAAACATGTTGTTCCGCACGGGTCTTCCATCTGGTATGGTCTTGGTTGTTTTGATTTGCAGTTTTCTTCCTCTTCTTCCTTTTCGACTCTCTCGATCTGTTGGAGTTGGCTTCGGGATTCAAGATCAGAGGTGATGCCATCAATCAGACCAAAACCGAATTGAAAGTCTCTTTCTTTTTTTCAACTGCGAATTCGATGGAGAGGAGAGGGGATCGAAGAATGAATCACGAGATTCTCCGGAATGAAGAATCGGAATCTCTATCCATCTATATATCTCATTGAGAAAATGAGTTTGAAATGAAGAGAAGGTAATAAGAGCAACGATTACTCTTATCTAATAAGAGAGAACGCCTTCAAAGTAAGGAAAAATATTCAGATACCAGAAAGACAAACTCAATGAATTAATACTAGAAAAAGAAAATCCGAAACTTGCTTAGTCCATGGAATCCGGTTGATGGGGTGGAGATTAATTCTCTATATCTTATATCAGGAGGACAGAGTACAAGTTATAACGCCAAAAATTTCAGCACACATGATACTTGAAAAATGTCCTAGATATTTTGCTTTAACATCTTTTCAAAAACAACCATCAGGAGGATCAAGAGTATTAACACTAAAACGACCAAAAATTAATCTTTAATCTTTAACAAGCTATAGTAAAAAACCCAAGAAAAATATAACAGAGTGAAGAAAAGATTTTCGGAAAGGCCATTGGTTTCAGATGACGACCGTGGAATGAATCGCGTAACCGCCACTGCCATGGGTTTGAACTGGGAAAATACTTGTTAATTTTGTCAAAAATAAAAAAGAGATTTTTGCTAAAATGAAACAATAGGAAAAACTTTTATGATTATCAGATTCTGGGGAAATTTTTGTATTTTACCTTTAATACAAAGATAAGAAGGGGATCAAAAACCCATATCTATGAGGAGCACTCTACAGTCTACACTACACGGTTGCTGATGTGAGTAGCAGATCCCGATTCTTTAACTCCCAGATATAGAACTGTTTATTACCAAAAAGAATTGAAAACCGGTCTTTTACCATTCTATACAAAGCAGCTTACCTTATTTTTATAAAAATGTAAACATAGTAAGTATTTAACGTATATATGGTAATCTGATTTAACTTTTATGAACTCCACCAAAAAACAAGGTAATTATGTTTTATCTATTAGATATATAATAATAGTAAAAACTAGAAGAGGGGCCCTGCTTCGCAGGGGTTGGAATGGAATCGTCGACCTGTGGATCCGTTGACCTGTTCTTTGGCCAAAAATTATTGAATTGGTCAATGACCTATTGATCTAAGCAATCAAATTATTAACCTGTTGATCTATTCAATGGTTTTTTGCTGTTTTTTATTTTTTTAATCAGCCACTTAGGCAACCGGTTCCATTTTATCCTAATCTTGATCCGTAGCCAAAAATCGTTGAATCGGTCAACGACCCATTGACCTGGGCAGTTGAACCATTGACCCGTTCAATGGTTTTTGGTTGTTTTTTTTTTATTTTTATTATCAGAATGGGCCATCTGTTCAAACTGAACAGTTGAACTGTTGACCCAAAAACCAGTGGTCAGAACGGTTCCGTTCTCTGGTTGTATAAGTACACGCTCGAACGACATAACACGTATGGTAATGTTTGATGGACCTCACACACTCAATTTTTTGCAAGTAATTTTTGTTGTTAGAATGGGTCATCCGTTTTTTTTTTCTTTTAATTGGAAACTATCCAAGCAATTAGTTCCATTTACCCCAATCCTGTTCCCTGGCGAAAAACCATTGAATCAGTCAACAACCCATTGACCCGTTCAATGGTTTTTGGCTATTTTTTTTTTATTTTTGTTGTCAGAATGGGTCATCCATTCGAACCGGACGGTCAAATCGTCAACCCAAAAACCAGTGGCCAGAATGGTTCCATTTTTGGGTTGTATGAGTCACACGCTCGAATGGCATAACATGTGTGATCTACTCAATGGACCACACACAATCATTTTTTTTCCTATAATTTTTGTTGTCAAAACGGACTGTTCGTTCAAACCGAATGATTGAACGACTGACTTGAAAACCGGTGGGCAAAATGGTTCCGTAAATTTTTTCTTTTAGTTTTTTGTTGTCAGAACGGGCCGTCTGTTCGAACCGAATGGCCGAATTGTCGATCCAAAAACCGGTGGCCAAAATGGTTCCATTTTCGGGTCGTATGAGTCACACACTCAAATGACATAACACGTATGATACTACTTAATGGATAACACAAACTCAATTATTTGCCTATAATTTTTATTGTCAGAATGGACTGTCCGTTTGAACCGGATGATCGAACCGTCGACCCAAAAATCGGTTGCCAAAATGGTTCTGTAATTTTTTGCTTGTAATTTTTGTTGTAAGAATGGGCCATCCATTCGAACTAAACGGTCGAACTGTTGACCCAAAAACCGGTGGTCAGAACGGTTCCGTTCTCTAGTTGTATAAGTCACACGCTCGAATGACATAACACGTATAGTAATGCTTAATGGACCTCACACACTCAATTTTTTGCAAGTAATTTTTGTTGTTAGAATGGGTCATCCGTTTTTTTTTTTTTTTTTAATTGGAAACTATCCAAGCAATCAGTTCCATTTACCCCAATCCTGGTCCCTGGCCAAAAACCATTGAATCGGTCAACAACCCATTGACCCGTTCAATGGTTTTTGGCTTTTTTTTTTTTAATTTTTGTTGTCAAAATGGGTCGTCCGTTCGACCGGACGGTCGAATCGTCAATCCAAAAACCAGTGGCTAGAATGGTTTAATTTTTGGGTCGTATGAGTCACACGCTCGAATGGCATAACATGTGTGATCTACTCAATGGACCACACACACTCAATTTTTTGCCTATAATTTTTGTTGTCAAAACGGACTATCCATTCAAACCGAATGATTGAATGACTGACTTGAAAACCGGTGGGCAAAATGGTTCCGTAAATTTTTGCTTATAGTTTTTTGTTGTCAGAATGGGCAGTCTGTTCGAACCGAATGGCCGAATTGTCGATCCAAAAACCAGTGGCCAAAACGGATCCACTTTCGGGTCGTATGAGTCACACACTCAAATGACATAACACGTATGATACTACTTAATGGATCACACAAACTCAATTATTTGCCTATAATTTTTGTTGTCAGAATGGACTGTCCGTTTGAACCAAATGATCGAACCGTCGACCCGAAAACCGGTTGCCAAAATGGTTCCGTAATTTTTTGCTTGTAATTTTTGTTGTAAGAATGGGCCATCCGTTCGAACTAAACGGTCGAAGAGTCGGTTGTCAGAACGTTATTAACAACATTTATCAATAATAGCAAGTAATTATACTATTTAACTAAATAATCATTAATGATACTTTTAATAATATTATTTAGTTATTTTTAATATAACAATAACTATTAAATTTATGAATAGGATTTATTAACAATATTCATTAAATCAATAATTACCAAAATTAAATTAAGTTAACAGTATTTATTAGTAATAGTCAGTAATTATAATATTTTATTAAATAATCAATAACAATACTTTTAATAACATTTTTAATTATTTTGAATATAATAATAATTACTATATTTATTAACAGTATTTATAATTTTAATTTAAAGTAAAATTTAAGTAAATATCTATTTATTAACAATATTTATAATAACAGTAATTATTAATTATAATCACTAATTATATATTTATTAAATTACAGTAATAATCAGTAATTATTAAAATTGGGTTACTAAAATTAAAGTAAAATTATTAAAATTTATTAACAGTATTTTTTAGTAACAATTTTTATAATTTTAATTTAAAGTAAATATTATGTTATTAAGAATATTTATAATAGTGGTAATTATTAATTATAATCACTAATTATATGTTTATTAAATTACTGTGATAATCAGTAATTATTATTACAGTATAATTACAGTAATTAATTAGTAATTATTGTCGTTAATTATTAATATAATTAAACTATTAATTAGTAACATAATCACTAATTACTATTACAATAATTATATAATTACACTATTAATTACTGTAATTAATTAGTAATTATTGCTATTAATTAATAATTAATTAGTAATTAATTATTTAAAATGGGTGCTCGCACGTGGGATCTACTCGTATATATATATATATATTAGCTGATAGTATATAATACCGGAACATGAAGTTAGTCAAAATAGATAATTAAGGAAAATTAAAATAAGCATTAGTAAATAATACTAAAACAAGTTAACAAGTATTACTAAGTATATATGCATAATATTTCATTTGACGTTTTAAATTAAATTAACCATTTAATTTGAAAATATTATTGGTATATTTAAACTTCATTTAAAATAAATGAAAATGAATAAAATCTAGTAAAATTAGTAAAAAGTTAAAAAAAAATTCTAAAATAAATAATAAAATTTATTTAAATTTAGTTCAAAATATAAAAATTAGCAAGAATTTATCTAACAATAGTAAACATTAATATAAAAATTAAAACACGTTTATCTTACAATACATTACACAAAATTAATGTTTGGATTGGAATAGATTTGGCTTTGCGCTAGTGAAATAAGGGTTTTTCAACTTGGATTTTTGTTTTTAGTAAAGTCTGTATATACTATATCGCATGGGGCCTCACTAGTCTAGTATTATTGTTGAATGGCATGTGAGAAAAACACAAACTCAAATATATGCACGTCTATTATGATTTACTTTATGGTGTGCATGGAAGCTTATGGTATAATTAAATTTGTCTTAAAAAGAAGTATACTACGTGTAGGGACCATGATATAACTGTGTGTGAGAGAGAGAGAGGCTCGATAGGCTCCCATGAGCCGAACTTTAAAATCTTCGAGATCAGCTCGATTGACAAATGAGCCATATATGAGGCTCGAATTTGGCTCGAGCCAAATTCTTGAATATAAAAATATATAAACTTCAACAACAATGGAGCCAAACAACACGATGCATAAAAGCCATAAAAAATAACAATGGAACCAAACAATACGATGCATAAATATAAAAACAAATATAATAGAACAAAAAACCTACTATTTTGCTAAAAAACTAATAAAATAAATTTCAACAAAAAACCTTTTTTTTTTTTTCTTTTTTTCCTTCATTTGATGCATGGGGAAGAGTACATTTTTCACCAAACTTTGCTAATAGGGTGTCTGAGTGTGGCCCACCTCACAAAGCCAAAAGCATGACTTTCAAAATCAGACTGAAAAAACCAGGAACCAGTCAGGTGATTGGTTCCATTTTTTCCTAAAACCGGATATTTACAAAAAATCATTAATTTAGTCAATAAACTGCTGACCTGAACAGTTGAACCGTTCAAACCATTCAACAGTTTTGACCTTTTTTTATTTTTTCAATTATTCTTTTTTATTTTTTTATCAGAATGAATCGACCGTTCAGTTCAAATGATGGGGCCGTTCAACCCAAGAACAGACCCCTGATTGATTCGTTCTCTGGATCGGTTTTAAAAACCTGGGGCCAAAAGATGCTCCCCCAAAGCCTTCCAAATTGGGCACTTGGTTTTGTCTCTTTAAAGCGGCTACAAATAAGTTCAGATCGATAAAGTTACTCTTCCACATACCTACTAATAATGAGTAACGATTAATTGAAGCAGCCTTCATATATGGAAATATTGAACATGGAATGAGACAGTTAAAATAGAAATTGGAGAGATAAGGATCAATCCGTATATTTTTTCTAGGTACAAAAATGGAAGAATACGTGCATATATTTGTTATATATAATTCAGTCTCAACAAATAGATCTGCCCTAAGGAGTCAATTTTCATCCTCTTATGGATCAGCATAACAGCTTCTTTGCAGCAATTATTATTAGTTAATACATGACCCACTGAGGAGGTTCATGCATGCAGCTCAGATATGTGCCTGGCATCGATTTTTGGGATTTCACAACTAAGATATATGCCTTGAACAGCTTGGGACAATTATATTAGATTGTAAATAACTATCTCTTTCCATTCCATTTTTGTCATTGCCAAACCAATTAAGATAATATTTTGTTGCAATTTTACTTTTAAAGAATTTTTTAATAAATAGTTAATTATTGTTAATTAATTAGTAGTTTCTAAATATTCTGATAGCCCTTTAGATTTTTTATCTATTTATTTATTTATTTTTTTCTTAATCATTTCAAGGGTAGATTGATGGTATTTTAAGTGTAAAAATTTACTGAATACTTACTCAATGTGTTCACCACAAAAGAATATATGCATACCCCCCATACACATACATATATATATATATATATACATGTATGTATGTATTTTTTATTTGTGATAGAAAAAATGAATATAAATGTTTTTTTTAGGGTTCGACTATCATATCCTTTCTGCATAATAGATTTTCGTTTTTTTAAAGATAAATATAAAATTTATTAAATGAAAAAATAGGATAATGAAATACACAGGAGCGGCCCATCAAAACACATGGCTCAATAAATAAAAGTATGCAAAAAGCATCTAAAAAAACAAGAGAAAGGTTCATGGTTTTAAACTTTTCCTCCAACAAAAGAACAATTAATCTCTCACAAGATTTTAAATAATGATATGAACAATATAGAAGTACAAATTAAGCTTTTGAATTCACCAGCTATCAACCGAAAGGATAATCACTATCCTCTCTCTGCCCCGATGTTGTAACAACTAATTGATGTAGATAAAGCAACTCTAACCCTCTATATAATTTCCTACTTGTACACGACCATTCATTTATTTATACTTGTACTTGAACCATTCAATACTATAAATCAAGAATTCATTCCACTCAGGTCTCTATCGTGTAATGTATCAGATCCCTGAAGGAATAGCTAGCTATCATGTCTTCCAACATGGATGTCCCATCCTGTCTAGGGGTGCAATTTGGGCGGTCCCAGCCCATGCCCAAATCAATTTAGCCTAAAATTTTATATGGATCGGGTTTAGATTTTTGATCTTCAGGTTGGGTCCAAGAATTTGGGCTTTTCTACTTTTAGAGCGGGCCTAGGCATAACCCTTAGGTTTCAAACTCGGGGTTTATGGTCAAATTACAATGCAGGTTGGGTGTGAGTTGGGAAGATCAGGCTTGACTTTAGGCTCAGTTTAGGCTCAAGCCTTAGGCCCAAATCTTAGGATTGGGTAAGGGTGGCAATTTTTCAACCCAACCCAACCATTAATTGATGGATTGGGTTGTATCCATTTAATTCTGGATCATGTCGGGTTGGGTAACCCAATAATGGGAAAGATAATGGTTTGGGTGGGTTGGGTCATGGTTATCCAAGGGGTAACCATCAACCTCTTGATATTTTTAACTTTTCTTTCTCCATCTCTTTCAGCTCCATTGGTTTCTCTTTGCAAACACACACTCTCTTTCTACAGTTTTTTAGGTTTTTCTTCACTGTTTAAAAAAATTAACCCATAACCGAAACCACTTTAGCCATCGGTTTTGGTTAGTGATTTAATCCGGTCTGAATGATTAGCATGTGATGATTTAAAAATTTTAAAAAAATATATAATACTGAAAATGAAAAATAGCCCAAATGCCACTGTTTGGTTTGAACGGGTCAACGGTTTGACTGCCTGAGTTAGCAAATTTCTGACCAATTCAACAATTTTTGGAAAAAAGTGGCTTCCGGGACAAACTACCCAATCGTTTGAAAGCCATTTTTTCTTTGCAAACTGGGTCAAACTACCCAATGGATTGACGGCTCGCTTGATCATGCTGGGCTGGCCCGGCTTGTGGACCCAAAACCCCAGGCCTAGCACGGCCTGCACGATTGTGTCGGGGCCTAGCACGGCCCGCGGACTGTCATGCCGGGTTGGTCCAAATTCGTGTCAGGGCTACTGTTATTGTTTGCTAGATATCTAAACGACAAGTATCCTTATATACGATGAGAGGCATTTTGCTCAACAATGGTTTTTCTACAAATTTTTGTAATTTTTCAAGTAGTTATTTTAATAATCTGTAATTTCTATTATATTTCTTCACTCTATGTTTTTCTATGATTTTTTATATCATTCTCGAATTTCTGTTATTTTTTTTCTGCAATTTCTAGTTTTTCTTTGTTTTTTGTAATTTCTGTTATTTTTCTTCATTTTCTATGTTTTTCTATCAGTTTTATTATATAATTATGCAATTTCAGTTTTTATGTCATAATTATTAATTTTATGCATTTTTTTTGTTTAATTTATGTTTTATTTCCTGCAATTTTTATTATTTTTGTGTAATTTTCATTATTTTGTCTAAATGGGTGGGGTTGGGTTGGGTTCAGATGGGTTTGGGTTGAACCCAACCCATTTAATTCTATCTAATTGGGTCATTAATGAGTTGGCGGATTAGATGGGTTGGATTGAAACTTAATACAAACTGAATCCAATCCAACCCGCCCAATTGCCAGTTCTAGGGTTGGGTGTGGATTGACGATAAACCCGGCCCAACCCGCCTGACTTGCACCCCTAATGCTATCTACCAACATCAATGCTTGCTCATCACCCCAACCATCATTGTAGGCCCTATCATGCATGCCTAGTAAAGTAAGTGTGTACCTCGGCTGGTTAATCACAATTTCTCTGGATGGGTCCATTTACATACCTTACCTAGTGTTTGCAAGATGAAAATGCACTCGTTAGCCACAAACTCATTGGTTACGTTAATGGTACCCTTTCTTGTCCATCAAAAATTGCCACCACATCATCATCTTAATTGACTAAAATTAACCCAAAATACATAGCTTGGGATAAACTATTACTCATCTCTTGGCTTCTTGCCACATTTGCTAAGGCTGTTCTAGTTCATGTCATCAGTTTTACTACCAGTAGACAACTTTGGACCATGCTAGGGAAGATCTTCTATTTTCCTTGTAGCACCTCTTGATTAGTCAACTTAAGAAACAATCTTGCTCTTTGCAAAGACTAATTAAAGATTACCATCAACTATATATGGTTGATTTGCTGGAAGAAACAAGTCTATTAGGGGCAAAATCAATAGATATCCCTATATATAAATCCAAATATAAAGATGTCTAATAGTGAGGAAGAGCTTTTAGCTGATCATGGAAAGTACCAGATATTTCTTTTAGTATTGAATTGTTGATCCAGTTTATGTAGAATCTGAGGTCAACCCATTGGGAAGTTATCATTAGAGTGTTACGTTGTTTAAATGGTGTTTCAGGTCGAGAGTTGTATAAAAAAAGAAAGAATTAAAACTCTCTTTAGGGGGTTATACAGGGATGTTGAGTTGAGACAAAGTACAAATCCATGGCCCATACTACTTGTGACTTGTGAGTTGATGTGGTTAAAGCATCTATTACATAAGATAGGAATAGCTATTTTAACTCTCATTAAATTGTTTTGTGATAATCAAATAGTTATTCACATTCCTCCAATCCAATGTTTTATAAGAAAATCAAACAAATAGAAGTGGATTATCACTTGTAAGAGAAAGTTGTTAGTGGAGAAATAATAATACCCTACATGAAGTCTGAAGCTCATTTAGTCGACCTCTTCACCAGTAGGAGTGTTTATAAATTCTAGTCATAGAAGTATTTGTGTCGTTTTCTATTTACTTTTCTTTGTTATTTATTTGCTTTTATATTCAGGGAAATAATGTAATTTTAGTTCAATTGTAATTAAAGAAAAGTGGGGTGATAGGTTGAGAATGGTGCTAGTTCAATGTGAACTGAATTTCTACACCCAAAAAGTGGTGGTGGGGGTGGCAGTGGTTCATCTCTTCCTCCTTGGTTGGTGATGCGGCACAATTTGGGCACTCCTAACTAGCTGCTGACTGGCTCCTTGCTGACAATGGACAGTGCCAGAGAAGACAAAGGTGAAGGATTCCCAGGGGATTTGCTCGGTGGGAATACTCCGAAGCTTAAGTTAGAATGTTGGGGAGAAAGAAAAGAGTGTAAGAGGCTAAGAGTGTAAGTCGCGTTGGATCACTGAGTTCTCAAGATTAGCTCGAGAGCAAATAAGATAATTGAAGTTCAGATGATAATCCGAGAGCCCTCTCCCCTTAGACTAAAGGGCTTTTATAGGGGCGTTCTTGTTAAATCGGACGTAATCGCCATTGGGCTTCTGTTGCAGCCGTTACCTGCCAGGGTTGCGCAGGTGATCTTTGCAGGGTACTATCCTCTTGGGTGAGTGACATGTCCCAAAGGGACAAGCATGCCACCATCTGTCGAGAGACGTGGGTGCAGACTGTCGAAAAGGCAGGGACTGCGCCGCCAGTTGAGAAACGTGGCACAGTCTGATGGGTACGATCTTGTCAGATAGAAGCTTCCTGAGAGCATCGCATTGCTTACTCACGAGCTACTTTGTAGCAAGCTACCCTATTGCGTAGCGAGCTAACCTTGTCGCAAGCTACTTTGTAGCGAGCTCTTAGGGATACTTCGAGGTGGCCCTTATCAAGATTGTCTTTAGGGTAGTTCTTCCGCCTAAGTATTGGAGCGAGATGGTTAGCCTAGCTCGCGAGCTGGGATAGTCTTGGAGTATTCCCTTTCGGTAGCTCGGGGGATCTTGAGCTCGCGTTGTAGCGAACTCCCCCTACAGTGAGTTATGACGTAGCGAGCTGTTCTACAGACTCGTTACTTAGTCGCAATCAAGCTGTGGTGTTGAGCTATTTCTCGTGCTGAATCAGGTCCACGTGTCATCACCTCAATGGGTCGGATCAAATCATCCTCCATCAGTTGCTTTAATTGGTGTAGGGATGCCTAATCCGCATTTGGGTCGTGGCCATCTATAAGGTTCTTGACTCTGGGATTGTGATTCATCTTTTGTTAGGATCTAGGTGTCTCACTATCTTGGCCGTCTAAGTAATGCATTCCTAGAGCCTAAAGAAGCTTTAGAGCCCATGATTCTCCAATACAGGCTTATACCAAATGTACATTAAACTGGTTAACCTGGCATAAATTAAACCTGAGTCATATCGGGCCAATGTGATCAACTGTTTACCAAAAAAAATATTAACGGATGGAGAATATATAACCAAACAGATTCATTCATAGGGTCAAAATTTTAAAATTATCATTTCTCAAAATTTAAAGCATTTAGGTTACTAAATAGTTTCACCACATTTAAGGATTGTAAAAGCAGAAAAGTAAATTTCCACAGCTTAGTACGAGATATGCTCAGAGTTGTTCAGAATTACAAAACACCACCTTAGACTCTAAAGTCTAAATTCCGGTGTTTCTCTTGTTGTTTCTTGATCTAAATAATTTATTATCCAAAAAATAACAATGCCCCCATAATTAATAACAATGGCTATGTTTGGTTCTGTGGGCTTTTATTGGAAAAACATTGTTATTAGGTGTTGGAATTTATTGTGCATGAAACCATTGTAAAATTTCAACGTTTATCATATAATCATTAAAAAAATAGAAACATTTGAATTTTTGTGCATGAGGCTTTAGGAGAAACATCAAATTCTGGTTTCTCCCAATGCTCTAATGTTTTACCTGGAGCATTGTAAGCTGAGGTAAAAGATAACTTTATGGGGTATTACTTGAAATGCCCATGAAACACCCAACCAAACAACAAAACTATAAACATTTAAAGAAGTGTTTTTCAATTAAACATTTATTTGAGAAACACCTCATCTATAAACTCCAATGGAACAAAACATATAGAATGTTTAACTAATGATTTTTTGAGATAAGCATCTCCATCTAGCTGGCCATCACGGGATCCTTTAAATCACAAAATATAAACTGTAGAGAAATTATTATTATTATTGTGCTTGTGTAATTTATGGTCCTTGTTCTCATATATATTTGAGGAATGCTATTTATAGTAGAGGTGTCAATTGGACTGGATTTGGTCCAACCCGATCCAGTCCAATGTGAATCCACTTACAAATGGATTAGATCCAATCCAGTCCAAATCCAATATAAATCGAATCCAATCCAATCCATTAAAATGTAAATGGATTAGATTGGACCCAATTCAAACCGAATGAAATATAAAAAACTGTATTAAAAAGCAGAACATATAAAAATTACAAAAATATATCCTTTCGGCATTGAAAAAGCATTTTTATAAAAGTGCTTTGATAAAAATACTATCATAAAAGCGCTTTTGTAAAAGTACTTTTATAAAAGTACTTCCATAGAAATGCTTTTGCAAAAGTATTTCCACAGTACTTTTGTAAAAGTACTTTATAAAAGTACTTTCGTAGAAGTGCTTCTATAAGTGCTTTTGTGAAAGTGTTTTTGTAAAAACACTTTCATAAAAGTACTTTTATAAAAGTACTTTTTAGAAGTTCTTTTATAAAAGTACTATTGTAAAAGTACTTTCGTAAAAGTACTTTCATAAAAGTGCTTTTATAAAAGTAATTCTGTAAAAGTTTTTTCATAAAAGCGATTTCATAAAAGTGCTTTTGTATAAAAATACTTTCATAAGTGTTTTACAAAAGTGCTTTCATAAATGTGCTTTTATAAAACTGCTTTTATAAAAGTGTTTTCGTAAAAGTGTTTTTATAAAAGTGCCTTCATAAATTATTTTAAAAGTGCTTTTGTAAAAGTGTTTTGGTAAAAGTGATTTCATAAAAGTACTTTCATAAAGTGATTTTATGCCAGGTTCAGTTTTGATTGATTTCAAATTGGACATGGATTTAATATTATAGTCCGATTATTGAAAATTTAGTTTAAATCCAATTCAAACCAATAAGAATATAGACCAATTTATCGATTGACACCCCTATATCATAATGGATTATCAAACCATACATGTGTATACTGTTTTCAAATGCACATAATTAAAGGCAAAATGTGCCATGAAAAGACTTGCAGCAGAGTCACTGAATTTTCCTAATGAGTTGGAATAGGTTGAACAAAGAACAAAAATTTCCCCAAATCCTGTTCCAGAGACAACGTACCTTGAAAAGTGTTAACTAAAAAAAACGAAAAATATTAACAGACGTCCCTATCTCAAATGGAAGCAGCCAAGAAATTTGGCTACTAATATCTGTCGTGTTTAATGAACTGCATCGATCCATCTTCAACACACTGAAGATAGGCTCCTCTAACAATGAGTTCAAATCGTTCCCATGGCAGAAACCAAATTGATCCTCCAAATACGGACATGCTAATCAGAAGTTTGGTAGAAAGGAAGCTTGATATACTCAGGGAACTGATCCCAGGTGGGCAGCAAATGGACATCGAAACATTGTTTGGTCAGACTGCAAATTACATACTCTTACTAAGGGAGTACGTCAGTATTCTCACATATCTCATCGAACTCCATGAAGAGAAATCATAGTCTCTGTGTGCAAATCTAGATGTTTCAAACTTAGAATGGAAGATAAGTGGCTTGTCTCACTGCTTTTATTTATTGTTGCTATCTGTATTTTCGCGTGTTCTTCTATTTCTTTTCTTTTTATTTGATGTCTTTCTAGTTTCTACCATATTTAATCGATTATTAAATAATTGGGATTGTTTGGCTAAACGATGATTGTTATGGATGGGCCTGAATTGTGAGAAACCCAAATTTCTGTTCGATTACAAACCCCATTTTATTTATATCCCACAGCAGCCTCTTTCTATCCTCTAACCCAACTAAACAAGTTAGTTTTATATCCAAGATTTCATTACAAAAGAACAGGAATCGCTTTGACCACTGGTTTCTGTTTTTTGGGTCAGCGGTTCGATCCTTCAGTTCAGATAGATTATTCATTCTATTTAAAAAAAAATTAGAATAAAAAATGGCTAAAAATTCTTATCTCTATTGATAGGTCAATGGTTCGACCGGTCGGGCTAGTGGATCACTGACAAAGTTAACGGTTTTTGGCCCAGAAATGGTTTTAGGGTGAAACATAACCGGTTGTTTGGATGATTTGTGGTCCAAACAGTCCAATTGTCCAAGTCAATAACAGTTGAAAAACCTCACCATTAGCAATAAAAGGTGTAAAATTTCCATGTTAATGTGCGACATTTGCAGCCCATAGATGATATCTTTTCAATTTATTACATCTTAGTATGCCACATTTCAGGGTTTTATCCCCAAATAGTGTGGATGACAACCTTGCACTCTAGTCGTCATTACAAAGGCTATGTTTGGTTGCGATGCAAATACAAATACATTTCTGCATAATTATCTGCCTTCTGGTTGATGTAAAATTATAGAACATAAAATTGTATTTCAAAAAATAAGTACAATAATACTCTTTCCTTAAGGCTCAGTTTGGAAATAATATAAATACATATAAAATACAAAGATTTGCATTCTACATATTTATATTTATACTTCTTTCGAACATACGCTAAAATACAAAAGTATCAAAAAATATATTTTCACTTCTACTCATTACATTTTTACATGTCAAACAAATGCTGATAAAGACGAACTAGGATACATAAATAACCCGGTTGGATGTGATGTTTGTATAGCAAACAAACGGAGCCAAACTAAATAACTATGAGCCCTTCCCTATTTTTGTTCCTCCAAACATAGGAAAATAAGGCCAACATATTGGTTGTATTTTGTACATATATCATTTATTTGTAGAACATCTGGGGTTCATAAATAGAAATTTTTGAGAAATATGAGTTGTCATACAAGAGAATCACTTCAACATTTCAGAGGATAATTTGACATTTCATGTAATGGCAGCAATCCATCCAAAACCTTTTTGAAAAAGACGTATTAAAATGTTCGTCAAAATTCAATTGCAAAACGATCTAACTTCGCTTACAAAAAAACGATCTAACTTCTTTTGCTCAAGTTCTGATGAGGCTGCAAAATCTGTAAGTACAAAAGAATGGAAATTTTAAAAAATTATGGTATTCATATATTTTATAAACTCATATTTATGTAGTTATTTACATTCAAGGATTAAATATGGAATACACCTGATACAAATATCCGTATCCATGCATGTTCAACGGTATAGGATACATTATATCTCTATGTGTATTCTGTCCGTCGTAATACATTTTTGTATTGGTGCATATATATTATACTGTCCCATCTGAAACATATTTATATATTTTCTAAGTTATAAAACTTACAAAAGGAATTTAGCTGCACTTGAAGCTATTTCTTCTTTTTTCCTCCTTCTTCTTCTTCCTTGTTTTCCTTTTCTTTTCTCCTCAATAAGAGTTCTCCCAAACAAGAAGATTTTGAGACAGTAATGAGACATGGACGATTTTATTAGACAAGGTTGTTCTTAATTGAGTTTTTCTTTTAGTTTTCCTTTATGAAGTCTGATTTATATAATTTCAGGCATGCTTTTCTTTTTTTATTTTTATTTTCTAGGTGGGTTTCAGAAGCTTCATAAGAAGAAAATTTAGGCGCTTTTTTGGTATAAATGGGTGTTCTAAGACGATTAAGAATTTTAAAAGAGATTTTTTTTCACACTTTTGTGTATTAATGATGTCTACCCATGGCAGAGAGAAGGGCCAGGATTTGGTCTAGGATCATTTTTCCTTGTTCCATCTCTCTCGTGCCCCCTAAATCACTTTTTTTTTATTATTTTTCAAATTGAAAAATTAAAATATTATGTATTAGTGGGCCAATCCTCACCATTAATAAGGGTTGTTCCATCTCTCTCGTTTTTCTGGCATTAATCACTGCTGACACCCCATAAGGGTTGTTCCACACTACTAGTTTTTCTGGCCTGAGAATAGTAGGATTTGAAACCACACTACTAGGACAATTCATCCAATGCGTCAACCGAGCTACCACTCATTGAACCCAGTTACATCCCATCCAATGCATTTATCAAGTTTTTGGATCTATGACCCATCCGAAATTTGACATTTCAGGCATAGATTGGATTTAGATTTGATCTACATCTACTGATTTTTTTTTTAAATTAAAAAAAAATTAAAAATTAAAAAACTACAAACTTTTAACTTATACATGTAATTTTTTTCGAAAATAAAGGAAAAAATTATTAACTAAAAAGGCTTTGGCTAATCCCACTTTAGTACCAGAACTTCAAAACATGCCAAATACGAGAGAAGAATCATTTTGAAATGACTAAAATAGCACCATTGTTAGCAGAGAAGACAAGTAATTCTTGCCATCACCAAATGAAACGAAACCCAACAAAGACACCAGATCTCATATGCACATACATTATTAACTAAGCATTCAATTAATCAATGTGCGACTTAATCGTTCCCTCTCTCTGTTTAGAGAGAGCTTCTATCTCGTGTTTCTCGAGGCTCTATCAATCTCTCCGTTGGGGGGACTTTATTGTCTCATTTCTTTTCTTGTTTTTTTTTTTTTTTTTTTTCTTTTTTTTGCAAGCATTTTGGCAAAGGGATTACTTGCTCTTGGATCCTGCATTGGACTTTTGATACCAGTGGGTGTTGCTTTACATTTTTGCCATCCATGGTTAAGTCCGTTTGTGGTTCTCCGGCAGAACCAATTAATGGTCAATTCCATTCGTAGTTCTCCAGCAAATGCCATTTTGGGAAGCAGTTACAATATCTAGTATCAGTTGTAATGTTTGGGGCTTTATCCTCTTTTGTGGATCTACCCCAACCATGCTATTACTGGCCCTTTGAAATCTCTTTTGGAAACCTCTTCTGTCTTTTCTCTCGCCGTTTGTGATGGATTGGAGTTGTGTTTTTTTACTTATGTTGGTGATTTTTTCACCTTTATTGGATTGCAGAAGTTCATTCGTTCTCCTACATCCATGTATATATTTTGTTCTTCTTGAGAAATTGTATTTGGGTTCTGATTAGCCTTGTTGGCAATTCTATGTATTTGTATCAATTTCTTGAATGAATGAAATATGATTTTAGCTTTCAAAAAAAATTAATCAACGTTCTAACAATCATATAAATGAGATAAGATCGAGTTGGTACATTCTTTTGAGTACACCGAGTAAACAGATGACTTAGGGATTTTCTTTGAATTACTAAGGGGGCATTCGTATTTTGGATTTTGAAAGGGGGGAAAGTTGGTCAATGGGATTTTGGTTCCCATTGATGACAAAGAAACATGCGTTCTTTTTTCAGATTTATGTGGGGATTATGAAAAACTTAAATTTCTAAGTATCACTTACTTGGGTATGTGATATCCATCTCCTACGTAGATAAATAACTTTCCACACTTGGATGAGACAAAAATGCCACTTTTAATAACAAACTTTTATTGCTAAAATTGTCACTGTCATATTTATCTGCTGGGAAATAAAAAAAAAATGGATAAATGCAGTTACTCGGAATAGTAACTTACAGAAAAATGAATGGAGCCTAAAGGGTAAGAGAAATTTGCTTTGAATCATTTAAGTGTAGAATGGGGGTATTTATAAAACACGTGTCAAAAATATTATGAGTGATTACTTGGTATGCTCACCAAGTCTGCCTACCTGAACAGGATAACATTATCTCACCCTAAAACTCACTGAAAACACCTCACCCAAAATCTGGCTAGCTTCTCCTGTCAAAAACCCAAAACCAGAAGAAAGACCCAAACTCAAGAACACCTCAATCCTATATTCACCACAGCACTATATCTAGAAACCTAGACCAAACCGAGTTCTTCCCTCTTCCCCCTCTTTCTCTTCCACAGAAGCTTTTAGATCCTTCAGGCTTGGTTGGACCATATACACTACACATGCCAGAAGATAGAATTTGCAACCAAATTCAACAACCACGTTGATCCTTGGCCACCCTACCATCTCTGTCCTCTTAATGCTGCCAAAGGTAAGAGAAATATTGCAGCAAATGTTGAAAATGATGATTAGAATTAGAATTCTCCAATTCTAACAATGACTCGTCTATTCCTCCTCTTCATAAACCGGTTTGGAGAATTTGACTAATTGGTATCAGTTAGCCTTTCTTTTTTTATCCCCAAACTTTACTTCAGGTGGAGGGGCGGCCACCTCAAATTTTATAGTACAAGTTGATACTAGCTGGTATGAGAGATTTATAGTAAGTGGCTGGAGCATATAAAAAGACAAATGATTCCCGATGAGCACGTCTATTTGTATGTTGTGTGCATATTTTTTTTTTTGTTGGTTCTTTTCATTTACGCCGAAAACACAACTTTCATTAATTGCTCAAGAATTACAATCAGCTTGGATGGTAGATTTACTAAATACTTGAAGAATCTAATACATGTGGCAACTAATTAAATAATAATTTTTTAGTCATTAGAACCACATATCCAATTTTGGATGGTTTGCTAGTCAGATTTTTACGTACACTGATGAAGAAGTACAAATTTACAATGACATTAACATGTAAACCTTACATGGATACCAAAAATAAAAATCAGATTTTGAACCAATTAAAAACTATCTGAAACTTTTCAAAAAGAAATAATTGAGATAAATTATACATACTTTTAGATTAGATTACTAGAAAAGATCATTAAAGTTGTAGTAATAATCACAGCAACCCAAATAAATGAAAATTTGAATCATTCGAAATGAACGGTTCACCAATCTTTTTTTTCCTTCCTGGACAACAAAAGAAAACATTAAAGCAAAGAAGTTTCATTTAAAATAGAGCATGACTATTAATTCTGCTCATAACACTTGAAATAGCAGTAATGGTTTGTTTATCAGAAAGCCCATGCCAAGAATTGCTGAGAGATGAATTCGGGTCCTTCACAACTTGAACATCATTATCCACCTATTCTCCTTTAGAACTGATTACTAATCAATTGTAAGTTCTAACATCCAAATTTGGAATAATTGTATTATATGTCAAATGGAATAATTTGAGTATATCCTATTTTTGATAAGCTATTCATTTTCCTCCAAAGCCATCTAATCTAATAAACCACCATTGCAGTTGGAAATTCAGCTAACATATGAGAGAAAGAGATGAATTCGGGAACCGGAGAAGTCGAGGACCGATGTTGTATGAACCAAGTTGTTTTTAAAGACACGAGAGTCCTGAGATGTGTTCCCAGGGGAGAACCCTTCAATTAGGGAAGGCTAGACGAGGATGAAAGAAAAGGATGAGGTGTAGGATATAAGAGGGCTAGAATTCCTAGGGTTGTCCCATCTACTTATAGAGGGGGTGCCATACTAGCTAATCGAGGAGTCCTAAATCCTAATCATATTGGGAGATGGCTTCCACGCCCGATCGGAGCATCCTAGTCATCATCCTTCTCAAGAACGTAACCCTTTCGAGGGATCCAACTAAGAGTCTAAGACTGTTTGGTTAGATCAGTTGTTAGGATAGTTAAAATAAATTGGTGAATTCCTTGACCATTTGATTCAGGGCCATCAATGATGTAGAATTGGGCCATGTAAATTGGTTTCATCACTTGCTCTGCTCATTTCCAAGATTGGAGTTGTCATTTTGCTGCTTGTATAGTGAGGGGTTAGCTTGGTCAAAGGAATAATTTGGTTGCTTGTTAAAGTGGGGACCAAGTCCGAGCTGTGCTGTGTTGTGATAGATATAAGGAGACAGTTCGGATTTGCTCCTTACAGAGTGCGCCTCACACTTACTTCACAGGTATTTATTATTCATGGGGGAGATGTTCCCAATACAGGGGGAATGACTGTAAGGTGAATGTGAGGTGCGCTGTGTAAGGAGCAGATTCCATTTCTAAGGAGATACTTTGAGTCCTATTCGTGGCACATGGGTCGTACCTCGTACGTACTCTTTAGTCTTTAGGGGGCTGTGTCACCTGTTCTTGTTTTTCCGGCGAAGGCGCACTCCTTAATTGTGGGATATGTGGTATGTATTATATCGGGGTGAAATCTAGATCATTAATGGGGATATCTTAGTTTGTTCTGGTCGTTGATTCAATTTCTAGTTTAATTCAATAAATCTTTTCTACTCTTGTTATCAGTTTATCACATTCTTCGCCTTCTTCTTCTTCTAGTTTTCCCAATCCAAGCACTCTAGCTTTGTTTTAAAGTTGGTGAGTGCCTATTCCAAATAGACCAGTGGAGCAACCAATATTGAGGACATAGAGATCAAGGCCTATAGTCCCCATTAGCGGTGGCAATTGGGCAGCTTGGGCTGAGTTTGGTTTGGGTTGAGCTTCAATTCAATCCATCTAATCTGATAATTCATTAATGACCCAGTTATTTAAAATTAAATGGGTTGAATTAAACCCATTAATCTTATATTTATGTATATAAAAGAAAAAAACTCTCTCTCTTGACAAAATAAGTTGGTCATAGCTTGGTAGTAATAATAATTTCTATTTACCACAAGTGGTGAAGGTTCAAATCAAATTACATGCATGTTATTTTTACACAAATAGCAAACTAGCGAAGCCATTTGACTATATTCGGGTTTCGGGTTTGATTGAACCACTTAGGTTCAATCTGGTCAGACCAACTCAAACTACTTAATTGGATTGTATTCGAGCTAATAACACCATGAACGGTTGAACCATTTAGATCTGGATCAATCCAGTCAGACCAGACCGGACCGGTTCAATCAATGGTAGATTGACATGGACCGGCCCATATTAGGTTTGTGCACAGGTTTGGGACCGGAACGATTGGCCTGAAGTGGGTCAAGAGAAGTAAATTGGACTGGTCCGAATTTGGGACAGTTGTGCGGATACGAGTCATACTATATGTTCTAGTTGGGCAAAGCAAGTGGGGCGGATTTTGGGTCGAGACGACCCAAGTTCGGACCGAACCATCACGCGCGGGCCCGTTTCAAATTTGGGTCAACTTGAATCGGCCAGCCCTGGGTTGGGTCAGGTTCGGACTAGCTGACCGACCCAAATGAGCGGAACCGAGGTGATTGGGTCTGCTCATATTTAGACCAAGTTGAGGTGGTCCGGACTCAGGTCAAGTTGATTAGGGTTTATGTCGATTTTGGTGAAGTGTATTGATTCGAAACAAAATTAATTTTCATCAATAATTAATAGAAAATTAATATATTAATTATAAATTATTTCATTCAGACGAGAAATTGACTCAATTCTTCATTTCCATCCCAACCTATTTAAATGGATCCAATGGATGATCAACCCATTTCCAACTCACCAAATAAATGAGTGGGTAGATACCGGGTGGTTTAGGTGGATTCAACGAGTCGGGTGAAAAATTGCCACCCTTTGTCCTCATGATAGGGAAAAGCTTGAATGTGAGGCTAACGTCGAGGGGGCCAAGGCTCAGAGTCCAATGGCTATTCATGAGGGCCCTAAGTTGAGGGAGGAGAAATCAAAGTGAACGTTGTCAACATAAATGGAAAGGATGAAGGTGCCCCCAAGGTTTGGACCTTAGGGGCCAGTGTTCGGGTAGTTGTCCTTGAGTCTGGGGAGGGGTCACTTGTTGAGGAGTTGCACGACGAGGGTGCTTGTCTCATTAGAAGTGTACAAAAGGTAGAGGATCTGGGGAGGATCCAACATTTGTACATTCCCGTGGAGTTTCAAATGAGGATTCTTAGTAAGGAAGAGAGAACCTGCAAGGCACTAATGGGGTGGCTATGCATTTATGAGGATAACCTTGTAACTAAGCTTAGGTTCTTTGTGGATGAGCTGGTAACTCAGTCGTTTACATTGTACTGAGTAAGTCTATTGTAATTGGTGTCGAACTCAATGTGGTTCTTTGTTGCTTCCATTTGTGCAGCTCGAGTTCATGACATTGAGCTCGTATAAGTGTCTTCAACGTCCTATTTATCTTGAATGTTGCGGAAAAATTTAAGGAAACAAATTCGAATGGCACCTAAACTAAAAGTAAAAGTAGAGATAAAGAGAAATAAGTACAAAAACACACAGGTTTATGCGTGGTTCAGCTTATAATTTACGTCTACGGATGAAAGAGGAACAGAAATCCACTATGAAGTTGTCAATGGAGAAGAAATTCAGAGTTGTGCCTTCACAGAAAAAACCCTAAGCCCCAAATACACCCAATGTCTCACTTGTTTCTCACAAGACAAAGATTTTATTTTACAAGAGAGAAAACCCCCGAAATATATAACTCTTCGTATTCGGTTCGGACCTATAAGATGAATATGGATCAGGTCCTAGCAGCCCAAGCCCTATGCTTCCACCACAAACCACTGTGAAATTTTACCTCTGGATTTTTTTCAAATTAATTGGCAACGGATTCATGAAACGGGTTGCCACAAAGAATTCAAGGAACAAACATAACATTGAATAACTACCCCATGTCAAAGGGGTGACATAACTTTTTAGCCCATAAATGGGAAGAGATTCTCTAGGGCCCCCTCCTTTATCATGGATGGAGGAAAAGGTTTTTCTATACAAATACAAATATATACAGTATAAATACATAAAAAAAATACAAAATACAAGGTTTTATACTCTATAAATTTGTATTTATACTCCTTCCAAACTGAGCACGAGGTACAAAGTTGTTGGTGGTTAGTATCTAAGATACAATAGCTCCTAGCTTCAGAGAGGTGTGCAGTCGATTCAGAATAACAAAATAGAACACTATACATGCCTAGACGTGAGAAGGAACACTATACAATAGCTCCCCCCGGGACTGGTGCATGCGTGCGGTGTTCCTAACCCATGCTTTCTACATGTCTATGAGAGATATGGTAACAGGAAGCAAATACCAATAAGCTCAAGTGGAATCCCCTTCCTATTCCATGTGGGACTCTAGTACTTTGCACTATTCAAGAGATAAAAGACGAGTGCAAGAGTTATGTAAACTTGGTAAAAATCAACGTTTAAAATTGGGGCACAAAAACGATGCTAATTAAAACACATTAAAACAAGTGAAAAAATAGAGGAAACATTAAATGAATTGAATCACATCAATAAGATTTTCAAACAACAACAACAATAATAATAATAATAAGGGTAAATTTCTGATATCTCCTCTAAAGTTCCTCGTTGTTGCTGAAACCTCCTTTGAAGTTTGATAAATACAATAACCTCCTCTTAACTTTCTGACATAATTTCAAGTAGACCCTTCTGATAGAATTTTCCAAAAAGATACGGTCGTTTCGGACCCCCAATTTTTTAATAATAAAAAATATCTTATAAGCTTCCCAAAAAACTAAACTTTGAAAAAAAAAGTATGTATCAGCTGTTTCTAAGTATCGATACGATAAGACCGAAATTCGTATCGTATCGATACTCTGAACCTTGGTCTCCATATCAGCCCATATCACATTGTATTGGTGGATACGACCCGATACACATTGATATGGAGGTGTATTCGTGCTTATTTTGTCAAAATTGTACATTGAGTACTTTTGGTTTGTTTTTCATCTTTAATACAAATTAAAAATAGTATAGTATTATGAAAACTAAAATAAATAATTTAAGATTTAATTTACCAAAAAAATTAATAAAAACTAAAAATTATAAAAATAATATATTTCATCTACCTTAGATGATTTATATATTTTATTTTACACATAATTATATGTTAAAATGAAAACATAATTATTATTTGAAAAACAATAGAGTTATTATATAAAAGTACTAAATAAATAAATTTTCCCAACAAAATTAATGGAACAGAAAATTATAATTATAAAATCTGAAAGGAATAATATAAGATTTAATTTTCCCAAAAAAAATTAATAAAAACTGAAAATTAAATATAATTTACTTTATCTACCTTAAATGATTTATTTGTTTTATTTTACAATTATGTGTAAAATAAAAACATTATATGTGAAAAATGAAAACATATTTATTATATAAAAAATGGTTGTTATTTAAATAAAATACTAAATTAATAAATATTTCCAAAAATTAATAAAAATTGAAAGAGTGATAATTATTCAACAATGTTTGAATGTTCTAAAGTCTCGGTATTGTTTATTGTAATACTTCTCTTCATATAACCTATTGAAGTATGCAATTCATGTGTTTATAACTTATTCGTAGATAATTCAGATTTTGGTTTAGTACGATGAATGTATTTATGTAATTTGTATGCATTTCACTAGTGTACCCTAGCGTTTCTATATCTTTAGTTCGTATCCATGCATTTCTAAAGCATATCCATATTTGTATCTGTATCCGTGTTATCCAATACGATACCCGATACCGATACTTTGATCCTTGCTTCCAAGACTAATTCAAAATTTGAATTCAATTCAGGACATTGAGAAGACACTATGGGCCCCACCACGTCATCATCCTCCTAAGTCCTCTGAGGATTTGTCACCAATTGAATCTCCATCGCTGCCTTAGTAGAGAAACCATCTTCATTGAGGCTCTTTGCACCAATATTCTTTACTATTAAGAACTAAACTGCCAAAGCCCCTCTCTTCTTGCTGCCAACTGACTTAAACGAGACTTTACATGCATAGTCTCTACCGGAGTTGTAGGGCTCTGCTCGAACTAGGGTCTCCAGCCACTACCTCCTCAACCTTCAACCGTCATTCTCACAACATAGATTTCACCTTCCACCTCCAAGGTTACCAATTTAGGGAAATATACAACTTCAAAAGCCCAAACCACCAAATTCAAAGAACCAAGCCTTAACTAGCTCAAGTCCTCGGCGTCTACCTTAATGAAAAGCCTCCGAACACATCCCCTATCTCTTTGAAAGTCTCCAAACACCATGCATGAAGGGGAACCCCAAAACATCTCACCCTCCATTGACTTGCTTCCGTCAACCGTGAACCCTTCTCTACCTATCATTCCACTGAATCAGATGGACATCCTTTTTGCTATAGTGGAGGATGCCCCTCTCCAAAACTCTCAAGTCCTCCACCTTTGAGTTAAAGAGAAACAACCCTCCCACCCTCGTCACCTCCCTAACCTCGACTTTGTTTCCATTGTTGTAGACGTTTGAGAACCACCTTCCCATGTCTACAACATTTCGGAGATAGATCTCCTAGAGGAGATTTTAGCAATGGTCAAAAACTTCATCAATTTACCCTTTTTAATGAAACACTTCTCTTCCAAGTAATATCTCTCAAATTCCACAAAAAATCCAAAATGTTGTTGAGAATGGTTAGACCAGGGTGCTTTTGGTCTTTTTCTCCTTTCTTATACTCTCTTAGTATTTAGGCACCCGGATAGGGGCCTTCTTATAGTTATTATTTTCTCAAATTATAAAGTAATCTTTTGAGGGTATGAATAGTGAATAACACACACCTCTCAACACTTGCTTTCTTCTTCCTCTTCTTCTCTTCTTCTCTTCTCTTCTCTTCTCTTCTCTTCTCTTCTCTTCTTCCTCTTTCTTGAAACCCTAGTTTCTGCAACTTGGTATCAGAGTGGGTAGAAGCATCTGGGAGTTGGTACTCTGTTGATTTCCTACCCAGAGGCGAATTGCTAACGTTAGACCATCGTCGGATGACGTCAGCAGTCCATACAAGTGCCGACGACATTCTATGAAACCAACAGAGTTTGATTCGCCCTGATTTTAGAAAAATTTTGGTATGACTCTTGTCATCTTATGAAGATTCTATGATTTTTGGTTGATTTTTCAAGAAAAAAGTAGTAGAAATTCCAGATCTGATGTCGAGCCATGTACAATAGGTTTAATGTTTTTTTTTTTGTTGTAAAACCTAGACCATTTAGTTCATTTTTCAATTTGGGACTAACGGGATTTGGTTCCATAATTTTCTAAGCACTATGTGATTTTTGGGAGATTTTTTTCTCCTTCTATTTTTCCACCAACCTAGTTATTTGGGTCTTCCTTTGGTTCTTAACCATGTGGTAACCTAGTTTTTTGGGTCTATATGCTCGATTAAAGTGTTGGGATCTTTTTTGGTTGGTGAAAATGTATCTTGTTAGAATATGGAATCATCTAACGATTTTCAAATGGTTCCCTGTGTGTTTCTAGGAACTATAGATATTTCCAATCGTATGATAACTACTGTTAAACTAGATGGAAGTAATATTTTAGAGTGGTCTCAGTCTGCTAAATTCATAACATTACTAGAGGGTAAATTGGGATTCATCACAGGAAGGGAAGTGAAAGCGAGTTCTGAAGACCCAAAATTTAAAAGGTGGGAACAGGACAATTCCCTTGTTATGCCATGGCTGATTTTCTCAATGCAACCTCATATTGCCTGAAATTACATGTTTCTTCCATCTACCAAGGATATCTAGGATAGAGTAGTTGCTACTTATTCCCAAGTTAACAATACTACTAGAGTGTATCAACTTCGGAGGGAAGCTTGCAGTATGCATCAAGGAGAGAGATCTATTTCTATGTATTTCTCTTCTCTTCAGTCTATCCGAGAAGAAATGGATCACTTGAAAGCTCTAGTTTGGAAGGACCCTAAAGATGGTGAATAGTATTGGAAGTATATAGAGGACAATAGAGTCTTTGATTTTTTGGCAAGCTAAACCTAAAGTTTGATTTTATCACGCAACACATTCTTAGTGCAAGTGTTGTTTCTTTTGCTACTGCTTACTCTCTTGTACAAGGAGAAGAAAGCCGAAGAACCGCCATGATGTAATCCTCTGTGAGTGATCATTCTTCCTTTATGTCATCTCGACCCAAGAAAATTTCTAGCAAACATCCCATTGCAGAGAAGGTCGAGGTTGTTATTTGTGAGTACTACAAGAAGCCAAGACACAAGAAAGAAAGGTGTTGGAAGCTCAATCCTCATCTAAAACCGGAGAAGTACAAAACTGGGAAGTAGGGCAATGCTCACTTGACTACATTTGGTAATGATGCCTAGCCCTCGGATGTGGTTGACTCTTCTAATGTGATGGACAAACTCAAGAATATATTCTTGCAGCTAGAGAAGGGTCGTATATCCTCCTCATCTGGTTCTCGACTTAATAATCTATCTAGTTCATATGCCAAGATAGGTACTACACTTGCTTGTTCCACCTCCTTTATTCCATGGACTGTAGACTCTGGGGCCAATGCCCATATGACTGGTATGCCTTCACATTTTACCTCATATAAGTTAACCCCGGGGAAAGGCATGATTACTATTGCTGATGGATCTTAGACTCCAATCTTAGGTCAGAGTGAAGTCAGAATCACTAATAGCCTTTCTCTTGACTCTATTCTACACATGTGCTCCAGCAACAAAAAAAAAATATTGTTTGTTAATTCTCTAACAAAATCCCACAATTGCTCAGTGACCTTTTTTTTCTAACCATTGTGTTTTTCAGGATCTGAGCATGGGGAAGACAATTGGAAGTGGGCATGAAGTGAATGAAGTCTACCTCTTGGATGGACCTTCAAAGCATGGATTGTCAAGCCAGACTGAGTCTTGTTCCAATGAGAAAATGAGTATTTTGAAATTATGGCATTGTTGCCTTGGTCATATGTCTGTCAATTCTGTCAAGTTTTTGTTTCCAAACTTGTTTGATTCTATGTCCAAATTGAATTTTGAATGTGAAGCTTGTCATTTATCCAAACTATGTAGAAACACATATTTTGCAAGTAGTAAAAAAAGTAATGTTGCTTTCCACTTGATCCATACTAATATTTGGGGCCCATATGCTGTCCCATGTATGAGAGGGGGGTACAGGTATTTCATTCTCTTCAATGATGACTATAGTCAATATACATTGTTTTATTTGATGAAAAGTAGAGATGCAGTTTTTATGATTGTTCAAAACTTCATGAATATGGTTGAGACATAGTTTGAGAAAAGAATTAAGATAATAAGATCTGACAACGCCAATGAATACTTTGAATATCACTTGCATAGATTTCATAAAGACAGGGGCACTATTCACCAAAGTTCATGTAGTCATACTCCACAACAAAATGGGTGGTTGAAAGAAAATCAGGCATGTAGTTGAAGTTGCTCGAGGCTTATTGTCCCAAACTCATGTTCCAACTTGTTTCTGGGGTGTTGTTGAGATAGTTGTGTATCTCATTAACAAACTCCCATCAAGGGTCCTTAACCTTCATTCTCCTCATCAACTACTCTTCCTTGATGAACATCCTCTTAATCTATCCCTTAAGGTCTTTGGTTGTGTTTATTTTTGATGTAACCGGTTCTGGTCACGTACCAATTTTTTGTGATGTATCAATTTTTTTTGGCTAAGTACCTCGTCATTTGACCTGCTCCCAGGAGAGCTATGCTGAGCTGCCCGAGCTATGCTGAGCTGTCCAAGCTATGCCGAGCTGGGGAGAGCTATGACGAGCTCCCTGGTGGCGAACTGCCTGGGGGAGAGCTATGCCGAGCTGCCCGAGCTATGCCGAGCTGGGGAGAGCTATGCCGAACTCCCTAGTGGTGAGCTACCTTGGTGGACTCGTCATTTGACCTGCTTCTAGATGGCCTGTAACTCAAAGGAGGGTGGAGCTCCCTGGTGTAGCGCAACCCGACTGCCCTCTGCATGAGGTGATCTCCTCTCCTTTGTAGGCGGTGGGAGCTGAGGGACCTACGAGAACTCCATCTTTTCCTCCTCTTTATAGGCGGTGGGAGCTGAGGAACCTACGAGAACTCCATCTTTTCCTCCTCTTTGTAGGCAGCGGGAGCTGAGGAACCTGCAAGAACTCCATCTTTTCCTCCTCTTTGTAGGCGGCAGGAGCTGAGGAACCTGCGAGAACTGAATCAGAGGACCCGGCGGGGACTCTCTGATGCCTAAGTTAGCATTTTGATTGTAGAGAGCTTGGAGAGAAATGAGAGAGGTAGAGAGTAAGGATTACCTCAATTTTTCCATTCTTTCCACCTTTGTCTTTGGGGGTCGGAGTCCTTATATGGCGGTGTTCTATCAAATCAGGCGTAACTGCCTCTGTCAAGTCAGGTATAACCGCCTCTGTCTCTCTACCGCAGCCGTTACCGCTAGAGCTGAGGTGGCGGGTGCAGGCAGATGTTGCAGACTACGGCTCTGCCAGGCAAGGGACAGCTCTCAGGTTTGGTATGTACGGTGCTGCCTGGTGAGAGACGTGGGCACAGGTCTCCAGATCTATCAGGTACAGTTGTCAGGCAAGAGATCTTCCTGCGATATGCTGAATTGCTCTTCCGTGAGCTACCCTGTACCGAGCTACCCTGCAAGTGGCGAGCTGCCTATGGCGAGTTGCCTGGGGGAGAGCTATGACAAGCTACTTGTGGCAAGCTCTGTCGAGCTGCTTGTGGCGAGCCATGCCGAGCTATTTGTAAGTGGCAAGCTGTGGCAAGCTCTGCCGAGCTGCCCAAGCTGCCCAGTTGTCAAGAGGTTGCACTTGGTTTGCATGAGGTGCCAGGTGTCACAATTTCACTGGAGGGCCAAATCCTCCCTCATCAGTTTTGTTCATGATATGAGTCCTTTCCGGTGCAAGTTTGATCCTAAATCAGTTAAGTGTGTATTCCTTGGTTACTCTCCAGTCCAGAAAGGCTATAGATGCTTTGATGCTCTCTCTAATAAGTGATATGTCTCTAAGGGTGTTACCTTTTTTGAATCCTCTTCCTTTTTCCAATCACCCCGTCTTTTTCTTCAGGGGGAGAATGCAAGTGAATATTAGACTCCCTTCTATATTCCTATTCCTATTTCTATTCCTCCCTCTCTTCCTACCCTTATTCTTTCTCCTCCTCCTCCTATGTATCGACTTTGGTCCTGGTAGCAGTTTTTCATCAGGCGTGGTAAGAGGGTGGCTCCTGAAGCAGAATGCCCATCACAATCTAATTCCCTAGACTCATGTAATCTTGAACCTCCTAACAATCTTATTCTTGATTTTGACCTTGATCTTCCTATTATCATTCAAAAAGGGAAAAGACTATGTAGCAAGTATCATAGCACTATGTGTCTTATGATGTTTTACCTTCCTATTGTGCCTATATTTCTGCTATCTCTTCTGTTTCCATCCCTCGTAGTGTTACAAAAGCAATGGAGTGCCCCCACTAGAATGGAGCTATGAACCAAGAAATGGAGGCCCTAATAAAGAACCAGACTTGGGAGGTTGTTCCTAGACCTAAAGATAAGATTCCTATTGGGTGTAAGTGGGTTTATACTATTAAGCACAAAGCAGATGTCTCAAATGAAAGATACAAATCTTAGCTTGTCTAAAAATGATACACTCAAACTTATGGCATTGATTATTTGGAAACCTTTGCTCTAGTTGCTAAAATGAACTCTATTTGTATGATCGTCACCCATTACTCATGGCCTTTATATCAAATGAATGTAAAAAACACCTTTCTTAATGGGGACTTGCAAGAGGAAGTGTATATGGGCTTACCACTTGGAGTTTGTTTTCCTAATAGTGACGAAAAGTTGTGTTGCTTGAAGAAGTCTTTGTATGGACTAAAACAATCTCCAAGAGTATGGTTTAACAGGTTCAGGAATGCCATCTTAAAGATTGGTTTTCCTCCATCTCAGGCTTATCACACCTTATTTATTAGAAGAGTTGATGGTAGAGTAACAATGTTGATACTATATGCTGATGACATTTGATGTGGCGTAATTCGGCTGCTCCGTGCTGGATACGATCTAGCTGCCAGCAACGATGAGGACTAGGTTCCTGAAAGAGATGAGTCAGAGATCCCGGAGTGGTTCACCCGGCGCGGATACTCCGATGGCTAAGTTAGAACACAGTGGTAGTAGAGAGCTTGAAGATGATAATAGTGAGAGAGCTGGAGAGCAAAGATTACACACAACAATTATAATAGAACCTACCTTCACCCTTGGGGGGGGGGGGCAGAGTCTTTATATACTGGGGTCCATGTGATTTGGTGTAACGGTTATTGAATCCCTACTGCGAATGCCGCCAAATGATAAAACTATCCCTTCCCGTCAGAACTGGGGAGTTGGTGAACTAATGTGACCATTACGAAGTATGGTCCTGCAGGATACAGAGTACGAAGGCGTGCTCCACGAGTTTGCCATGCGGAAGTCTGAACGGTAGGCGAGCTGATTGGTAGCGATCTCTTCAAGCTCGTGCTTAGATCCATTCTAACATGAATGCCGGAGTGCCCTTGGACCGAGGTGATCCTGGTGCGATCTTGTGTTGAGGTATAACGGTCCCGAAGTAGTCCTGACCGAGGTGGTTCCATCTGTCTGGGCTCGATCTATAACGAACTTGGTTCCGTTATCCTGGTCGCGATCTGACACCGGGGCGATCTTAGCCCGAGGTGACCTTAGTTCGGGGCACTAGCATACTCGAGTTCGCTTTGTAGCCAACTGACTTATGTTGAGCTATCACCTGTGTTAAGTCACGTCCCCGTGCCGATCTGATCACGTCGAGTTGTCGCTAACGTGGAGTCATGTCCACGTGTCTCTATGTCATGAGGTTGGGCCAAATTCTCCTTCATCAATTGCCCCCCACTCCTCGAGCTAGGGGTCTTGACCTGGTTTGAGGAGTTCACAATGTGCCAAGTGGATTTGGCTTGAAGTCTAGCTGTTGTCAGATAGGTCGCGTGCAGTCGAGGGTCATGCAGCCGGTTTTCTTAGAGCCGTCGGATTGCTTTAATCTTGACCGTTGCTTCTTCGATACAGTGGCTATAAATAGGGAGACCCGAGACTCATTTTCTTCGCCACAAGCTTACTAGTCTTTGATCTAAGGTCGTGCTTAGCTTCTTTAGCTCGGGTTTTCTAGTTCGCCACTTCCTTCCAGTTCGGTCATCCTTCTTTGGTGAGTCTCCCTTTGCTTTTCATTTTTAGTTTGGTTTAGTTCCATGTCTCCCTCTAGCTTTAATAGTCTTCTAGATGAGGCCGAGGAGGGTACCTCGGCCTAGGTCGGTAGCCGAGACGAGGTTACTTCAGGCTCAGAGGCAATCCATGGCCTTCCTGAGGTATAGGCACCCCGGGAGGCACGAGAGGCCTCGGGTAGTCAAGCATCCACTTATCACCAAGATCGGGTGTCGGACAACTTTAGCCCTTCAACAATGACCTTGGACCAGCTTTAGGCCTTAGTACGCCAGAATAACCTTTCGAGAGAGTTCTCCTACAGTCTCCCCTTAGGTAACTTCCCTTGGGAACACGATCATAACGAGATCGTGATTTTTTAAGAGCAGCTCGTGGTTGACCTTCGCCTTCCTCTGCATCCCTTAATCATAGAGGTCCTGAAGTCCTTTGATATTACCATAGACCAATTACACCCGAACTCCATCCACAACATAGTAGGGACCATTTCGCTTTTTTATGAGTATTGTCTTCCCCTTGACCTCGATATCTTTTTTACCATTTTTTCAATCAAGAAAAACTCTTCCCGTGCTCTTCCTGAGCATAGGAGAACCTATTACTTGCCTCCTTGCCTGGGCTATAAGTTATTGCACGAACTCCCCAACAGGATCCCGGCCTGGAAATGGGATTACTTCGTGGTCCGTAACCCCGAGGGGTGGCCTTTCCCAACCCATTGGAGGTCGACGATTCAGGTTCCTGGTGTTAGACTGGGCCTGAAGACAAGGGAGACGCTCAAGTCTTGGGCAGAGGTTGGCTTCCACTGCTCAAACTACCTTGCTGAAGACAAGCTCGTGTAGGCCAGCTTGAGTCCTGGTTGGTCGCTTTGGGTTTTTACCTTTTTAAGATTCTGATTAGTTCATGGCTAATCTTTTCTTTTGTTTTTTGCAGCTACCATGTCGGTCAATGCAAAAAGCCTCTTGAGGAGCTCCCAGAAGGGGAAGAAGAAGGCTACAAAGAGACCGCGCCAGAAGGCCGGTCTTTCTCCCAAAGTCTTAATTGTGGAGCCGGTCTCCGCTGCACTTCCCCAGGAAGAGGTCTGACCTGCTGCTCCTGAGGCGATTTCGGACAAGGATCACCATGAGGGAGCTCGCCCTCAAGAGCCGGAGAGTTCGCCCGCACCCGTGGAGGCAGATACTACACTAGAGGGTTTCTTTCCGAGCTCGAAAGAGAGAATTATGGACCATGTGAAAGCCATGCGTAAGAGTTGGGAGGCCCTCTTCGAAAAAGAAGTCACGCAGTGGGCCGAGATGTCTCCAGGCCGTCTTCTAGGACTAGTCGTCAGCCACAATATGGTGGTAAGTATTCCTTTTTTTTTTGCTTTGACTGATCTCATTTTTCTCTTGGTAGGCTAACTCGGTTGGTCACGCACTAGCCTTTCAATCGGTGATTCGTACAAAGGAAGCTTGTGATGCTAAGGTGGAGGTGCAGAAGCTCCCCCGCGAGGTAGACCGGGCTCGAAGTGAGGTACTGAGAGCCAAAAAGGGGGTTGAGGCCCAGAAGGAGCTGATCTTGACCCAGGAAGGGTAGATCTCTTCCCTGACTGAGGAGAAGGTGCGGTTTGAGCGAGAGGTTGTGAACCTCGAGGCCGCCATCGTGGAAGAAAGTAACAAGGCCGTCGAGAGCTTGAAAGAGTCCCCGGAGTTTGAGGCCCTACAGGTTGAATACGGCTCGAGCTCCTATTGCTCTGGGTTCAAGTTGTGCTGGTACTTGGTCCGTTAGAAGTTCCCCGATCTCAATCTTGGCGGTATCACAATGACGGGCTTAAATTCCGGGGTGGCCAAGGAAACGGTGGACCCCTCTGCGTGATAGCTTGTTCTTTCTTTTTCTTTTTTGAACTGTGGATGTACTCTCCTGGGCCGTTGAGCTCGGGTTTTAGTAAAATTTTTGTATCTGAACTTTTTCTACTAATGGAATATACAGTTTTTTGAGTACTCCTGAGTGCAAAATAATTCTAAGTGTGAGTGAGCTCCAAGCTGGGCAATTTAATGTATAGGTTACCTGAACTGTCAAGCTACCGAACTGGCAATGAGAAAGTATAAATTGTGTTGCTCTGGACTGTGTAGGTTACCCCGAACTATTGAGTTACCGAGCTTGGTAACGAGCAAGAGTAACCGGGGTGGAATAGACATCGTAGGGTTTATACCCGATCTATCTTTTCCTTAGGTGTTAGAAGTAGCTTACTTATGCCAACGAGGTAACCAGGTCTTATGCAGCACCTATGTTCTCGTTAGTTCGGCATTTTGTGGCCCTTAGGCTTTGGGAGGGACCCGTTGTCCGCTCTTGAACTTTGTCGATGCTGAAGAAGCGACTGAGTCTTAAGCAGTAATGTGGCCCTTAGGCTTTGGGAGGGACCCATAGTCCGCTCTTGAACTTCGCCCACGTCGGAGTGGCAACTGGGTCTTCTTGTGGCCCTTTGGCTTTGGGAGGGACCCATAGTCCACTCTTGGACTTCACCCATGCCGGAGTGGCAATTAGGTCTTCTTGTTGCCCTTAGGCTTTGGGAGGGACCCGTAGTCTGCTCCTGAATTTAGTTGCTCCTTGGAGACCTGTAAGGAACTAAATGTCAGAGGACCCGGGGTGGCTGACCCGGTGAGGTCACTCCGATGGCTAAATTAGTACTCTCATAGAAGACAGCGAGCTCGAAATGACAATTTGAGAGTTAGAGCTTGCTTACTTGTTTTTGAGGCTGGTGCCTTTTCATTTCGTAATCAGATGTAGTATCGCCTTAGGTTGCTGATGTTCCATGCCTGAGGTACTTACTTTTCTTCTAGGGTTTCGAGCTCGTATGTACCTTCCTCGGCTATCTGCATTACTCGGTATGGGCCTTTCCAGTTTGGTTTGAGCTTACCTACACTGGGCTCAAATACCATAACTTTCCAGAGAACCAGGTCCCCAACACAGAAGTGTCACTTCCTGACTCGGCGTTATAATACTGAGCTACATTTTGCTGGTGGGCTACGGTCCGGATGTATGCAAGATCCCATACCTCTTCTACCAGGTTGAGGTTGGTGCGGAGCTCATCACTGTTTCCTTCTTCATCATAGGCTTCCAGACGTAGTGTAGGTACCTCGATCTCGGCTGAGATTACCGCTTCCATGCCATAGGTGAGGTTGAAGGGGGTTTATCCTATGCTGGACAGCTCTTCTATCCAAAGCCCCTTACCTTGGGATAAGCGAGCTTTCAGTCCGCGGAGTATGGCTCTGTTCGTGATTTCTGTCTGCCCGTTTTCCTGGGGTTTTCTACCGAAGTGAAGTTCTGTTGTATCCCCATCTCAGCACACTAGTTCTGGAACTTGATATCTTTGAACTTCTTACCATTGTCGGAAATGAGAACTCGAGGCACTCCAAAGTGGCATACTATGTTCTTCTAGAAGAAGTTCTGAACGGTTCAAGATGTGATTGTTGCTAGCGGTTCCGCTTCTACCCACTTTGTAAAGTAATCCACTGTTATTACTAAGAATTTACTCTATCCTGTCATTGGCGGGAATGGTCCAAGGATGTCGATCCCCCACTGTGTGAAGGGCGAGGGGCTGGTGAGGTACTTCAGGTCGGCAGCAGGTTGGTGATGGATGTTGGCGTACCTCTGACATTTGTCGCATTTCTTAACGAGCTCGAGTGCATCTGCCTTCATCATGGGCTAGTAGTATCCTTGCCGTAGTGCTTTCTAGGCGAGAGCCCTGCCCCCCAAGTGTCCGCCGCATAGGCCTTCATGGGTGTCATTGCAGACGAGCTCCGCCTCTGAAGGTCGCAAACAGTGCAAGTGGAGGAGCATGTAGGATCTTCGGTTCAATCGTCCGTCTATCATGACGTACTTGGCTGCCTATCGTTCTACCCTTTTGGCTGCGTTACGATCTGTAGGTTAGATTCCGTGAAGTAGGTAGCTCGCGAGTGGGTCAATCCAGCTTGGCTCTGTTTGTGCAACGGGAGCGACCTATTCTACCCCCCCCCCGAGAATTCTGGGTCGAGACAGGTTCTCTATGTGCACGGTCCTCATGGTGTTGCTGCTCGTGCTGGCTAACCGGGACAAGGCATCGGCCTCAGCGTTCTTGCACCTTGGAATCTACCTGATGAAGTATGATTGGAAGCTTTGTAGAACTTCCCTGACCTTGGTCAAATATGCGGCCATGGTGGGGTCGCAGGCTTCGTAATCTCCGGTGACCAGGTTGACCATGAGCTAGGAATCACTATAGATGACGATGTGCTTTGCTTGAACATCTTTCACCAATGTGAGCCCGACTAGTAGTGCTTCATACTCTGCTTCGTTATTGGATGTCGCGAACTCGAATCGAAGTGCATAGTTCAGTTTCACCCCGCTTGGTCCGTGTAGAACAGCGCTGGCTCCGCTTTCTTATTGATTGGACAAACCATTTACATGGAGGATCCAGGGCTCCTCGTCCCAGGTTGTCCTTGCTTTAACCGGGACTGGTGTCGTACTAGTTGAAGCCGTCTCTTTGCGTTCGAGCTACGCTAGTTCGGGGGCTATGGTGGTGAAGGTACATTCTCCTACAAAGTTGGCTAAGGCTTGGGCCTTAATCGCCGTCTGAGGTTCGTACTGGTGGTCATATTTGCTGAGTTCAATGGCCCATTTCGTCAGTCTGCCAGATACCTCGGGCTTGAGTAAGACTTGGCTCAGAGGTTTGTTTGTGAGGACTACGACAGTGTGGGCTTGGAAATATGGGCAAAGCTTCTGAGTTGCCATGACTAGTGCGTACGCCAGCTTCTCAATCTCTGGGTACCTTGTTTCTGCATCCTACAAAACTTTACTCACATAGTAGATAGGTCGTTTGACCCGATCTACATCCTTTATCAGTACCGAACTTCCCTGACCTCGGGTCGAGTCAGAACTGGGATACTAACTAAGTACTTCTTTAGCTCGTCGAAGGGGAGCTGGCACTCTTTAGTCCACTCGAAGTCTTTACTTTTCTTGATTGCCTTAAAAAGGGTAGGCAGCGATTTGCTAACTTTGACATGAAGCGGCTTAAGGCAACCATGCAGCCATTCAGCCTTTGAACCTCTTTCAACTTGCGAGATGGCTTCATTTCTAGGATAGCCTTGAACCTCAATTCCACGCCGGTTAACTATGTAACCCAGGAATTTACCCAAGGTGATACCAAAGACACACTTACTAGGGCTCAACTTCATACTATACTTGCGTAGAATTTCAAAAATACATTGCAAGTCACTTATTAAACATTCTGAGAGTTGGGTTTTGATGACCATGTCGTCTACATAGCATTCAACCTTATTGCTGATCAACGACTCCAAAAGTTTGTTGACGAGTCTTTGAAAGGTTGCCCCAACATTTTTTAGCCTGAAGGGCATAACCTTGTAATAGTACAATCCTAGCTCGGTTATGAATGTTGTTTTTTCCTAATCGGCGGGGTCCATCTTGATCTGGTTATAGCTCGAGTATGCGTCCAGAAAACTCAGTAACTCGCGCCCTAAGGTCGCGTCCACTTGACGGTCGATCTTAGGGAGAGGGAAACAATCCTTCAGGGAAGCTCGATTCAGGTCGGTGTAATCGACGCACATGCGCCATTTACCGTTGACCTGTTTTACCAGAACGGGGTTAGCTACCCAGCTCGGGTAGTGGACTTCCTTGATGAAATTGGCTGCGAGGAGTTTCCCAACCTCCTCATCGACTATCTTCCAGCGTTCCAGGGGTAGGTTGCGTTTTTTCTATCTAACTGCCCTGACTAAAGGATCAGTGTTCAACCTGTGAGTTATAACCTTAGCATCTATACCTGACATCTCTGCCGCGGACCAGGCAAACACATCTAAATTCTTAAGTAAAAAACTTACCAGCCGAGAGCAGAGAGGCTCTTTGATCGTGGTTCCAATCTGGAAAGTTTTGGCTAGATCTTCTGCTGAGGTTGGGATGTGGATCGTTCCTTCAGTCAGCATAGTTTGCTCCTCGAAGTACTCCATAGGTTGCTCTAACTTGAGGTCGTCTGTTAGATTGGCTTTCCCTTTGAGAGCGGTGATGCAACACTTCCAGGACTCGAGCTAGTCGCCCTGAGCTAACCCTACCCCGAAGTCCGTGGGGAACTTCATGGCCAGGTAGTAGGTAGATACCACTGTGCAAAGCGCGTGAGTGACGGGCCGTCCCATAATGGCATTATACGGGGAAGGCGCTACGACTACCAGGAAGGCATGCTCAAACGTCGCGATGTTGGGCCATGTACCGACCTCCACGGGTAAAGAAATTCGCCCGAGGGGCATGACTTCTTCTCCGCTGAAGCCCACTAGAGGGGTACTTACGGGCTGGAGGTCACTTTCCCAGAGTTGTAGCTTGTCGAAGGTGCCTTTGAATAGGATATCGGTAAAACTCCCTGAATCTACCAGGATGCGCCTGACTTCGAAGTCATTGATCTTCATTCTTATGACCAGTGCGTCGTCATGGGGGTACTGAATCCCGCGTGCATCATCTTCAGTGAAGAATATAGAGTCCTCAGTCCACGACCGCTTTGGAGGGTTCTGCTCTTCACGTTCTAGTTCGTGGGCTGAAGTCTTTCCTGCTACTGTGGAACAACCCGCGACAACCGATCCGCTGGTGATCGTATTGATTATCCCACGAACTGGTCTTTCTTTGGGCAGTTGCCTCTGTTCACTCGGCCTATTGCTGGGCTCGGGGACGTCTTTCTTTTGCTCCCCTCGCTGATCTGTTTGGCCTTTGTTATTCCTTTGTACAAAGTTTCTCAGATACTTGCGACGGATGAGCTCTTCAATCTCGGTTCTAAATACTCCATATGAACTTTGGACTGGAAAGAAACCAAGTGTCAAACACTTAAAGATTTGGGGTTGTCCAGCACACGTTAAAAGAACGAGTGCAGACAAGTTGGAATCCAAGACCAGTCGTTGCCTATTTGTAGGCTACCCAAAAGGCTCTATAGGTTACCTATTCTATGACCCAAGTGAGTAGAAAGTGTTCTGTAGTCGAAATGTGCAATTCTTGGAAACCGATTACATCTTGGAAAACCCATCGTTAGGAAGTTGTTCTTGATGAAGAGAGCTCAGGAGCAGTGGGAGATGTCCCACAAGTTCCAGGTAGTGACCAACCTAGAAGATCCACTCGGGTATCCAGGCCACCAGTCCGTTATGGTTATGACTAGGATAGTTACCCGGGGCAAACCTTGATTAGTGAGGAGAATCCCATGACTTACGTGGAAGCTATGTTGGACATAGATTCCCAGAAGTGGGTGGAGGCCATGAGACTAGAGATGGACTCAATGGAGACCAATGGAGTCTGGACTCTAGTAGATCCGTCCTCCGGGGTAAAAGCAATCGGTTGCAAATGGATTTACAAGAGGAAGAAGGGCCCCGATGGTAGGGTTGAGACCATTAAAGCTCGTCTAGTGGCGAAAGGGTACACTCAGAAAAAGGGCATCGATTATGAGGAAACCTTTTCACCTGTGGGCATGCTTAAATCCATTAGGATCCTGCTAGTTGTAGCAACATACCATGATTATGAGATTTGACAGATGGATGTCAAAACTGCATTCCTAAATGGAGATCTTACTGAAGATATYTATATGCAGCAGBYRCAWGGCTTCATTGCTGCAGGTCAGGAAAACATGGTATGTAAACTTAATAGATCCATTTATGGACTTAAGCAAGCTT